>VWPU01001880.1:0-172374 GCA_013398955.1 Callaeas wilsoni | reverse complement strand
CGTGGCTCCGAGAGCTCGCTCTCCCCCGCCCGCGCCCAACTCCACCCCGCTGCCCGGAGGATCCCCCTCCCCGCCCGCGCTCCCGTCCCCGCCGCGCACGACCCTTCCCCCGACCCCCTGCGCCCGCCCCAAACTTGGCGGGTGCGCGGCGCCCGGCGGGGACGGTGCCGGCCGGCCGCCCGCCCAGCAGGTAAGGGGCCGGGGTGCGGCGCGGGGTGCGCAGGGGGGCGGCGGCTGCTGCTGCCCCTGGGGAGCCGCAGCGGGGTGAGGCCGGGCCGGGGTGGGTGAGGGCTCGCCGGCTCCTCGGTAGCGGAGGCCGGTGGGAGGAGGAGGAGAAGAGCAAACTTCCTTTTCCTGGGGCCGCCGGCGAGCCCCCCCCAGTGCCCGCGGGGAGCGCCCCCCGCGCATCGCCCGCCGCCCGGCGCGGAGCCCCTGGGGTCGGACGGGGTTCGGCCGGCGGCCGCGGGGCTCCGGGGATCGGCCCTTTTCCCCGTCTCGGGGCTTCCTTGCCGCGTTTTGTTTGCTCGCCTGCTGCGCGCCTCGCCCCGGCGGTGCCGGGAGCCGGGCTTTCCCGTCGCCCCGCGCTGGAGGAGAGCGAAGACCTGCCCCGCCAACTGCTGGTGGTGCTGCTGCCGCCGAAAGTCCCCGGTATTTCCCCCGCTCTGTTTGGGGTTTGCGGGAGGGCTGGCGGATGAGCAGTTCGCAGAAATGCCACCCCGGAGTGCTGCCACCTTCCTGCTCATCCGCGGCGGGGATGTGCGGCGGCAGCCGGGCGGCCGTGTGCCCGCGGGAGAGCGGCCCTGCCGAGCCCCTGGCCGTGCCGACAGCCCCTCGCTAGCCCGGGAGACCCTCCCTGGGGGGCAGTGCGGAGCTTCTCCTGCCCCAGCTCCCCGCCGGGGAGAGCCGTGCACGCATGGCTCTCATTGTATAACTGTGGTACCGCAAGCCGGGGCTGAAACTGTGGCATCTTTATAAGAACAGTTTGCAGTTAATTGGTTTGGCAGATGAACTCCTGCACAATCCTCTTGCCCGCTTCTGTTGCTTAAGTGCCAGCGCCCCCTCCCACCCCTTTCCCCCTTTTCCCCGCTTTCCTTTGAAGCATCGCATAACTCTGTATTGCCAGCAGGATGGAAAGTGCTGATTCAGCAGCCAGGAGCCCCACTCCATCTGAAGTGGTGGTCTGCCTGAAATGCTCCCATTTGTTGAAATGGGAACATGTGTTGCTGGTATGTCAAAGCAGCATTGATCAGGTTTTCTAAAACAGACCCAAAGAATGCGGTTTGCTTTTCTCTTAACTAAGGTGGAATGAATTTGGGTTTGGGGCAAATCAGGAGGGGGCAGGATAGAAGGGATGTCGGCTTCTGCCACCGTAAGTTACACTTCTAAGGGGCAGCTGAAATCGTTTTGCCTCGTAAAGGTGCTTATGTGTTTTAACGGAGATGTTGTGGGATGTGTGGCAAGGATGCATTAACACTCCAGCTCCATCTAGTCCTGCGTTTTGAGGCTAGTAGTTGTATGTACAGCTCTAGAAAAGGTATGGAGAAGGGCAACGAGGCTAATCCTAGGATTAAAAGGAGTGAGTTTTGAGGACAGGTTAAAAAAAACCACCACAAACACATGGAGATTAGAAAACCTACTTGGAAAAGGGGAAATATGCTTTAAACTTTAAATGAGAGCTCTGGCTGTGCTTCATGATCATTTTGGGGCTGAGGCAGGGTGCAGGAGGTAAGCAGGATGCTCTTCCCGTGCTGTTAGTCTTCCTGCAGGGCTGTTAAGCTCTCAGCGCAGCATAAGAAGGAGAGCTGTTCCAGAGCTGTTTTCCTCTGGCTACCTTTGTATAGGTATATGTTAATATCAGAGCTACTTGGGTTTTCTTTCTCCAGCACTAAACTCTTTTTAGAGTTCAGCACAGTGTAGAGCAAACAGCAGAGCATGAAGAGTACTGTTTGGTAGCCTTACTGGGAACAGTAAACTGACAGAGCAGCAGACCCTGATGCTTGCCTCCGGTGATCATTTTACCATATTATGGTCTGATTTATTTTCTTCACTTGGATGTTACTTGTTCTTAAAGTAGGTCTTGTTTGCCCTGGCTACATATAAAAGATCTTGTGGTACTTCCATGGTTTTCCTTGGTTTTTTTAATCAGACTATCCCCTCTCTTAGCACTGTGTGAGTTGGCTTTTATCCTTACATACAGCCACACCTGGATTTCAGTAGCATATTCCTGTGTTTTTTACTGTGTAGTGCAAAAGCACTGCCTAAATACAACATGAATCTCTGCATCGCAGTTCTGCTGAAGTGTATAGGGTGCACTCTGTGAATAAAACAAGTGCTTGCAGCCCTCTGTCTTGCGAGTGCTTAAATGACGCTAGCAAGAATCGTTACGAAGGTTTTTTAGAAATCTTTGGACATGTTCTCATCTGTGCTTGGGATGTAAATGGGCAAAAAGTATCGGGATCATTCTGGCAAAGGTATCCTTCCAAGGCAGGGAGTTCCCAGCTGGCAGAGGAGAGGCATAGCTGGGTCATGCACTGCTTCTGCCAGCAGCACCAGAGTGTTGCACTGGGAATTTGTTTTCTGACAGCCCCAAACGAGCAGATGTCCCTCTAGACTGGGAGGCACTGGCAGCTTTCCTGGGCGCACATAGCAGTGGCAGCAGGCAAACTGAGGGGCTCCCGGGTGGTGTCACTTTGGGTGGGACCCTGCTGTTGCTCCCTTTTGCTGTGCCGCTCTGCGTGTGGTTATGGAGGTGACAGTGCTAAATGAGGCCAGATTTCTAGGTATAACTTTTGCTTAGACCAACTCAGCTCTGTCTTGGGAAGTGTGTCTGTATGTTTGTGTATGAAATGCACTCAGATGCTTCTTCAGACCACTGAAATGTGGGGTGGGGAAATAGATGGAGGGATACCTTTTGATGTCCAGTGGTATGCATTTTTAGGATGCATTTAAGTATGTGCTCAATTAAAAATTTCACTGGTTGCAGCAAATACTGTGGTGAAACCCCTTACTATTTTCTGCTGGCCTTTTTATTCTAAACCTCTGAGTGAACTTTATTAATGGGGTTGGAGAAAAGCTTTTCTTCACTTTATGCCAACATTTCTGTCCAAACTAAGACTAAGGAAGCCTGCTTTTCTTTATCTCATAAATTTATCTCATAGATTTATCTCAGCTACGAGAGTATTGATGCCAGTTCACAGTGCAGTGTTTCTTAAGTGTGCCCACCTGGCCCAGTGTTTTCACAAACAAGGAAGATAACTCCTGAGACCTCTGCCTCTGTCAGGCTTGCATGCAGCTTGCCAGCTGGCTTGGCTACAGTGTGATTGCATAAGCCTCCTTCTGTAGGAAAGCAGGCTAAGAAGTTTGGATTGTTTTTCTTGGAAACTGGACCTGCTCCTGCCCATGTCCAAAATATATCAGTTGCAACTCTTCACCCAGGGAAATCTAGGAATGGAGATCTTTTACCAAAAAGTTGAAACCCCCCAATCTTTTTTCGCAATTACAAGGAATGAGGTTGCCAAGGAATCCCTTTATTAGCATTGAGCTTTATTTACAGGTTTCCTATCCTTGCACTGCCTGCTGGTCAGGAGAGCATGTTGCAGTCTAAACTTGGATGTGGCGAAGTAGTCTTGATTCCCATCGCTTTTTCTCATAAACCAGTGGTTGTTTTGAAACATAATATTATGAAGTAAACAGATGTCACCTCACTGACTTCTCTTTCTTTAGACATGTTGAACCATGCACTTCTGAACTAGTCCCGTGCCAGGTCTTTCCTATTCTCATGCCATCTGTTGAATTGGACAGCAGTTCTCCCTTTAGCTCAATATGGTTCCTCTGTCACATTGGGAATGTGGAGAGTGCTATCCTAGAAAGCCAGAGTCTACTATGAGTGCATCATTAAAGAAAACTGTTGATCAGTATGAGGCATCCTGTCTACCAACAGTCTCTTAATGTCTTCAGAGATTAAACAACCAGAATAGTCTGACTTTATAAGATTTGCTTGGATATATTCAACGTTCCCTTTTCTTACATGCTTTATTCCCGTGGATACCATGTCATCAGCAGGTACGTGTGTAGAGAGACAGACACTACATTTTTCATACAGGTACGTTCATCTGAAAATGGTGGTGTTTATGGTTTCTAGCAGCTTTTGGACTTCAAATGTACATAGGAGCGCTGAATATCAGTTCCAAGGTGTCCTGAAACTCTTCAATAAAGAGATGTTCACATTCACACTAATGTGCATCCATTGACTGAAAACTTCCTTCCCTCTTCACTGTCTTAGGGTCTTTCATAAGTCATAGATGGATCAGTTCATATAGAGCAGATGGACGTGGCTTTGAGGACTGAAGGCATTGCAAGTTCATCCCCTGCTTTAGAGTAGTACCCTTGTGAACAGTTCTGTCTTTCCTGTTCTCTGTAACAGAAAAGACCAGAGATTTCTGTTTAATGGTGAGGAGTCACTCACAAAAGTATGAGATTTTGAGCACTGGCTGAGTCACTTTCTGTTAGAAGGTGGCAGCAGCTTTATGGCTGCTGCTTGAGTGCTTACAGGCAAAGCAACCTGTAGTGGCATTGGCCAGAGACTCAGGTGAGGATTGAACAAAAATATAGTCAGGATGAATAACGATGGATTCTTCAAAGCCCAACACTAATGCTCATTTACAAATCAAGAGAGCTTTTAATGAAACCTGCTAATTGCATCCTAATTAGTTAACCCATGGGGAATGCAGATTACCACTCCTCAATGGCTGCAGCAAAAGGTGTCTGTCATGAAGATCAGTTGTTTTAAAGTGGATGATCTTTTTAGCGGAGTAGGACACCTTGTCCCATATCATGGATAATACAACATGTAACTACTGTTGTAAATTAGTGTGAGAGACCTTCTTCCTGAATCCTTTCAGAAACCTTTGATAAGTCATTATATCTCTGGGTATCAAGTGATAAGTTTGGAGTGAGTAAAATGGTAGAGGAAAATGTGTAGTTCTCTGACATATGATATGAAGTAAAATTACAGTTTATATCAAGCTTGTAGATTGCCAAACTAGATCTGGTGTAATCTAGGTGCATGGCATGAAAGTCTACCTCATTGACACTGAGAGAGGTGAAATGTGTCTCTTTTGGAACTCTGCAGCTTTCAAGACTGCTGTCTTTGGGATTATGCTGTTTTGGGTATGATGGGATAAGACATATTTGCTAGAATAGTTTGACCTCTTCTTGGAGAAAGGATCCGCGGTGAGAAATACTGCCTTTACCACATGATGATGAAACAGACTCTGTTTATTCTTCCCTAAAGTGAGAACTGGGGAGAGGGTGAGGGGGGGTTGAAAGTCTTAATTATACTGTGCAGTGTATTTCTGACAAGAGCTTTGAGACATTGGTGATAGTCATGGTCCTTGGATGCAGAGGTGATGAGTGCCCTAGACACACTTACTGGGAACACCATGACCATCTCTGCATTGTCTTCTTGTGGGCAGATGCTGTAGAATATTTGAGAAAGAAACACAGTGCCCTTTTTTCTGTTGTATTCTTTTGTTGGACTGCAGGGAAAGACTGCAAGAGGTTTTCCCATTATCTTACCCTCCTGCTGTTGAGCTGTCATCCTTAGGCCAGCAGCCTAAGCTGCCAACAAGTTCAGCAGCTATGTTGATCTTAATGCCCAACAATTGCATTGATGGTTGCAGTATTAACCATTGGACAGTTTTGTTGCTCTGGCTGTAATATTCAAACAACATATTTCTTAGTGAGTCTGTTTCAGCTTTTTTGGAGGCCAAATCCAAGGACCATGGGGACATTCCAAAAAAGACAGTTTTGCACAGACAGGGCATGATGAATGGGGTAATTGTAAACACATGTTTGGTTAAACCACTAGCAAACCAACCTCTCATTCTTCCCAGCCTCCATCAATGCCAGCTTCTACTAGCTCACAACAGGACAAAAATAGGAAATGACTTTCCTGGCAGACAAACCATAGAGGAAATGCCATACCATCCTGTTGGAATAAACCTATAGACCAGTGGGAAGGAGCTCTCCTGCTGAGCAGCAGTGGGGATTTTTACATTTGTTCACACAGTAAACATCACAGCGTGGTCCTTGCACTCCCTTCACACTCTTGCTGCAGAATTTGTGTCAGCAGAGAAATCTGAGAAACTGAGTGTCCGCATCCAAGCAGAGCCTGTGGTTGCTGAAGGCAGCTAAGTAAGGGTGGATAATACTCCATGAGACGAGTATCATTCTTCCATTATGCATCCCTGGTGAGAAAATCAATAAGCAGGGAGAATCTGTAAGTCTGTAGACTCTTTTCATGGTGGAGATTAGCACTTGATGAACACTTAGAAACTTCTTTCAGTGCCCAGCATCTCAATTCTGCCTTTTGATGACTTGATTGAGTGGCTGCAGCTCTGTTGAAACTCATGCTGGTTTGTAGCATAGACTAAGTTTTCAGAAGTTAATTTTTACTTTGCTTAACTTTATTTCTAGGTCATCTTCAGGTATTGATTTAAATTTTGAAACTGTGAGGAAAGGAATCCATTAAATGTCACCCAGATCTCTTTCACTGCTGATGTTGCTGTTAGTGAACAATCTGTGGTTCTGTGATTCTGATTTGACACTTAAATGTATTTTTGGTCAGGGAGTTGCATCTGGGCTCTGTATCTGTGCATGCTTCATATGTTTGTAGATGTCAAAACTAACTGGCAGCAAGGATTTGAATCCTTTACTAGAGAAAAAAATGGTAGAAAAATTTTCCTAGATACTGATTTCAATGGAGGATGGTAGGACAACATAGTTGTATATTGGAAAGGATTGGAGCAGAAGTTTTCAAAGCTAAAATAAAAATGGGGAGGTGATTTTTTTTTTCCCTCCCTGTTTTCTTCTTTCCTTCTTTTCCATGATGTTCATCTCTGCCAAACTACTAGGTACAGATTCAAATAGGAGAACGTTCTCTCTCCTTAAATGGGAATTGAGGGAGGGGGTGAGAAGGACTGGGGGAAGGTAAAATCTGTAGGTTGGTCTTGCTTAGTGTACTGTTAAAGCTCTGAGCATCCTTGGAAAGAAATGAGGAGCTTTTATTATATCAAAGCACAAGTGTGGAATTAAACTTCAAGGAGTTGGAAAAGCTAAAAATTCAGAAGGCTTTGGCACAAGACAAAAATATCACAAGCTTTCTTAAAAGGCCTGCTTTCCCTTCTGGCTCAAATGTATTAAAGTCCATTTAGGAGACTGTTAAGGGAGAAATATGTATTGCAAGACCATCGATTCTTTCTGAATTAATGTCTTGTGGGGGATCATTCTTCATTCTAATAGCTGCTCGTGCTGACATCACCCGAGATGTCAGGGGATTATGTCAGAATTCAAGCCTTGATATTGTGCAGAACAATGGCTCAAGTGCTGGCAGATGTTTTCTCAGTGGGTCAGGTTGCTTTTGTGTTTCTTGTCCATCTCTAACTGTGATGTTCCAGTTACTGTACATGGTCACAGCAAGAGATGCAGTAAACAATTTCCGAGAGAAGCATATCTGTGCAGCATGATTGTGAGGACGAAGTACTTCTTGCCTCTGCATCTTATGCTAGAGGCAGATTTGCCATCATCTAGGTGTGGAATGCATGCGTTTTTAACACTTTATGAAAAAGCTCACTGGTCATAACATTGTCATCTTTTGTTTTGTTCTGTTATTTGTTGTATTGTTTTGTTTGTCATTCCAGGAATTCTGAAGTCCAGAAAGTTGAGGCCAAAAGTGGGTGGATTTGGTGGTGGAGTTTTTTTTCCTACTAGTCTCTTGGTTGGTTTGTTGTTGTATTTTGGTTTGCTTTTTTTCCCTCCCTGGCTGTTGGGAAGCTTTAGTTGGAAGCTTTAGTTCTTAAATGATGATTATAATGAAGGCCCTTGTGGTTTAACCTGTCAGGCAGCTAAGCACCACACAGTTGTTCACTCACTTTATCCCACATCAGTGGGATGGGAAAGAGAATTGGAAAGAAGGCAAAACTCCTTTGTTGAGATAGAGACAGTGGTAGGAGAACAGAAAAGGAAGGTAAAATAATAAAAACTAAAAAAGAGTATACAAACAAGTGATGATCAGTGTAATTGCTCACCGCCCGCTGATTGATGCCCACCCAGTCTCCCAGCAGCAGGCCACTGCCTCCCAGCCAGATCTCCCCAGTTTTTTTTGTTTAGCATGATGCCATATAGTATGGAATATTCCTTTGGCCAGTTTGGGTCAGCTGTCCTGGCTGTATCCCTTCCCAGCCTATTGTTCACCCCAAGCCTCCTCACTGGTGGGGTGAGAAACTGAAGAGCTGTTGACTTGATGTGAGCACTACTCAACAACAAATACAACGTCAGTGTGTTATCAATATTATTCTCATCCTAAATCTGAAACACAGTGCTGTACCAGCTTCTAGAAAGAAAATAATTGTACCCCAGCTGAAACCAGGACAACCCTGTGAGGGGAAAGCAATCAAAATATCCCTTTATGATGCTCTAGAAATGACTAGACTGGAATGTCACAGTCTATACATGATTTTCATGAACTGATTATTTTGATATACTTTACTGGTAGGCTATTACAACGATACACATAGTCATCGCATTTAGCAGTTGAAAAGTTTTCAAAGAGGCATTAGATTTGTTTTCCAAAGGCTTCAAGAGAATTGAGCAGCGAGACTATGAGATGAGCTGTAGGAGTGGAGAGCAAATGCTGTTTGAGTTGCTGACATCTCTAATGTGTACTCAGACTTATTTCACTTTCGGCATGCGTTTTTTTGTTCTAGAGCTGATGCTAAAAAAGGTCAGGAAAAATCTCTGTGGAGTTCCTTGCTAGCAAAGGTGGATTACACTGTTAGCACATGGAAAGTCAGAGGAGCATTGCAAAGGCTGTTGCAGCTGATACAGTTTAGGTGTGTGGTTAACACTTGTAATGCCTTGTTGAGTTGTTGGATAACTTTCCTCCCCAGAGTCCTTTGAAAAACAGTATTGATACAGCCTTCAGTAGGAGAATGGCATTGCCAGATGTCGTGCTAGTGTAAGCCTTAGCTAATTTTGGTAAATGTGTGATTTGTCTTTGTTTACTTGCAAATGATTCCACTCTTCTTCCCAGGAGCAGGAGAAGTTCTCACAGGTGTTTGGAAAATGGATGATTTTGAAAAATTCCATGGAAGAGTTCTGTGCTGTAACACAGCAGCTGACTTTGTTTTCCTTGTATTCATCTCTGAGAACTTCTTGGGTCCTTCATGTCCAACAGTCCAGATCTTCCTTAGCAAGATTTATTCCCCAGAGGTCTCATTTAAAATTCACGTGAGCTAAGGTGACATATCTATAGGTGATGTGAAGTTGCCTTTTGGGTCAATTTGATGGTACTCAGTAGAGTTTCAGGAAGACAGCACACCTGCAGCCGTCAGAGAGGCAGGTCACTTTTACCTCTTTGAGTGTTGAAATATGAAATTTTTTTTGGTGTGTGAAAGCTCTACAATTTGAAGAGGTGAAGAAACTTTTCCCCTGGAAGAGAGGCACATCTTCATTTCTCAAGGGATGTGGGCCATGCTAAGAGCTGACTGCTACCGAAAGCTGATGATGTTTTTGTTGGAGTGTTTGGGTGTCTTACCTTGGGCCAACTTGGTGGTTCACTATGTGTGTGCATGGCTGACTCTCTAACTGGATAGGAAAGCTATCTTGTGTACTTGTTTTTTCTGGGATTGGTTTTCTTCTGGGTTAAAGGGTAGGAGCAGTTCTTGGAAGCATGTGGTGGGGTAGCTGAGGTGAGATGCTCTTCCAGAGAAAGGAAGAGAAAGGAGAAAGAGAAGAATAGGTTCCATCTCTTTTCAGTGGCAGCAAGCTGCTGGGCCAGCTTGGTAACCCAGCAACATATTTTTTTTCTTTGTGAATTTCAACAAATCTTAGGAGCTACACAAGCAAGCAAGCTAAAGACTATACCTGGCTTTGTAGAGGGTCTCCAGAGTCTACTAGTATTTGCAAAGTTTACCCGTTGAAGGGAATTTTCTGCAATGTGTGGAGGTTAACCTTGTGTTTCATCTCTTTGCTGCCCTGGAATGTGGATCAAAGCAATGTTGTCTTTATTTGTGTCTTTTTAATTTTACTTCTTTTTTTTTAATAAAATGGACCTGTGTTGCTGGGTTGTTTTCTTAAAATGAATGTGAAATGTGTCAGTGCTAGGTGGGGTTTTTATTGAGCAACTCAGCTGTAACAAAAATGTTACTATTGCTCTTGTACATTTAAAGAAGATAAAAATAGCACCTTCACAGTTTCAGGAGATTATGTAAGGTATGTGTAGCTGTATCTTATTATATGATCGTCATAAAACAGAGCAACTGAGGAAGTAACTGGTAATAAATCCATCATTATTCATATTACGAAAAATAGCAAGCATAATAGCTGTTCAAACACCAGAGATTTGGTTGACTTGCTCTGAAATGTAGTGGTAAAACATACTTGTTTCAGACCAGTTACCAGCTGAAATGTTTTTTTTCCCTGGAATGTCTCATCTGTTCCCAGTCTCAGAATCCCAGAATTGCCTGTAGGCTGGTTCAGCCGTTCTGCTCTAATCAAGACGGGTTTCTGTAGCCAAAGTTAAATAAAGGCATTTGAGGTGAATGCTCTGGTGTCTGCTAGGAAATGGTCTTGATGGCTGTGGGGCAGATCTTGCCCATGAACTCCTGTGACTCTTGAGGGGCTGCCTTAGAGCCGCAATTTCTCAGCTGTGCTAAAGCTAGTCTGCTTTAGCCTGAAAAAAATCCTAAACAACCAGCAACTCTGCAGACTGAAAACCAAACTAAGTTCTTCAGTAATTTCAGTGATTATTCTTGTCTGTAGTAAATGTGGAATGATTTTCGGGGCAGGGTGACATGTCACAGATTTCCTTCATTTTACCAAACACAGTTTGGGAAGACTTAGAGTTAATGTTCTTGGGTTCAGGATTGCACAGCAGTGACTGGGGTTTCTCTTCAGAAACATTTCTGAATCATTTTTTCCATAATTTTAGCACAAAAACGATTGAGTTTTGACTAGCTCAGTCTTTCTGGCTGGGTACCAATTCCATTGTATGTGGACTCTTGGATGGATGGAGGAAGAGATCTTTTCTCAGCCTTTGTTACAGGGACTTGCCTCCATCTAGAAACAGTTTCTGTCTTTTGCAAGGGCATTTGGAGAGTGACAAAATGTGTATTAAATGTTCTGCTCATACCCTGTGTTTTACTTTGAGCACTCTCTATCAGCTGCTGAACTTCATTCAGGTTTTATAACAAATGCTATTCTTAATGCTTCAGTTGCTTTGCGTAGCTGTGTTAGGTTTTGGCGCTGTTGAGGTGAAGGAAGTAATGAATGAGCAGTAGTTTTATGGGCACACTAATGTGGTTGTGTACAAATAGCAAGTTTCTTCCTCTTCTTGGGATATCTGGCCAACTTGTATGCTTGCCTTCAGCCATGTCATATCTGTACTGACTTTGGCAGTGGTTCAGAGAAGATTCATCCAGCCAGAGAAGCATTCATGGGACAAGTACTTTTAAAAATTAATTATTTTATTTATTTTTTTAAAGTGTGTGAAGACTGAAGCTTTCTTCCTATGTGCAGCTGCGGCTTGTCTAAAGTCAGTGTTTGACTACAGATCAAGTGATGTGGTCAGAGTGAATTTTTGCCTAAACCTATGTTAAAGCCATAAATTGTTGCATTATGTGGGCAATGGTGCTTTCATCCAGTACCTGGTCTTAGGCACCTCTTCGTGGCAATAGCCTTTGATTCTGCAGGTGTAACTCTGTGAAACCAAGCAAGGAAGTTTGTGCTTTGTGTGAGGAGCTCTAGAACTCTTTAAGTCCTTACTTACTGTCTTGAAAGCCTGGAGGTTTCCAAAGTGGAATATATATATACACTAGATATATTGCTATATTATACGGCCCTTTTATGGTGTCTGAGAGAGGTGTATCTCCTCTGCAGTTCAATGCATGCTGCATGCAACGCTTCTTTGGAATCCCTGGGACCTTAGGATGAAGCCTTTCAGCAATGTGGTGTATGCAGGGCTGGTTTGTGTTGAAGTTCTGAATGGGGCTGGGGGGCTGCTGGGCTTGGTGCTAGTGTGGAAGCTTTGCAGGGCTGTGGTTGTGCACGGAGCTGAGAGGCTTGGAGGAGGAGGGAGCTTCAGGTTAAGTCTTCTATAGTCTTCTGGGATCCTTTTAAAAGTAGTGCTGTAACGGGGTAACTCAGGATACCTGACACCTTAGCCGTGTCAAATGAGGTCCCTAGAAAGCCAAGGGACTGAAAGGTTTTATTTAAAGTCATATTCACCTGAGATGCTGTCTCTGAAATCTATTAGCAGTTTAAAATTACCAAATATTCTAGGTAGCTTAAATGAATTTTGATGACTTTCTGCCACTTTTATAAGAAGAGTCTATTTACAACCTTGTTGCTTTAAGTCCAGCCTGGATTGCAAATGTTTTACTTTATCAATGGAGATGATTTTGTAGCATGGCAGTAATCTTCCTAAAGGTTTGCCTGGTCAATGAAGAAGTAACAGGATTTGTATAAACTAAAGCAGAGCAATCTGAAGTAACTGTATCCTAAAACTGACCTAACCTTTAAAGCTTTGAATTATCATGTCATCTTCCACTGGGAAACACTGGAAAGTCTCCTGCCCTTTTGCATCCTGTAAGAAAGAATCGAGCCATCCCGTTATTAGGGAGGAAAAACTGAATACGGGCTAAAGATCTAAAATTTATCTAAGAATGTAAGTGAAAGCCACTAAAAATGGTTGGATTTTTTTTTTAATTGCGACACATACTGAAACAGAAATATTAGAGACTATTTCAGTCTGTTTTTGAGCATTTGATTAGCAGTTTCTAAGTGACCTCTCTGCTCAAATGTGTGTTTTGTAGCATTGGGAGCAGAGAGGGAAAGCTGCTTTAAAGGAGCTGTGCTGAGAACCTAGAAGAGAAGGCACAAAGAAGGGCAGTATTGATACAGCTGTACATTTTCATCCACTTGATCTTTTGGAGGTTTTTCACCTCCTTGTAGTGCACCCACTTCTCAGCAGGGTGAGAGGAGAAGGAATCAAGTTGACTTCCATAGTCACGTGTGTCTTTCTAGTGTGATGTAGAGAAAAGGTGAAGCAGGCTGCACCCCCACCCTTATCTGGTGAAGATGATGTCATGGGTGGGGGAATGTCTTAACTCACAGCATGGCTAAATCATGGCTCTGAAAATGATTACTGTGGAGTAGTGCTAACGCTTTCTTGGAGCTGCTGTGAGGCATCTGTATGAGAAAAACATGCCGGTTTTGGTGGATGTGTTTTGCCTGTGTGATGGTTGTATCACTCTGTGTTTGTTCCCACGTCCCAGCTCAAGGAACTTAAATTCTCTCAGAGGTGATGGCTTCTCCAAAGGTGGGGGAAGTGTTAGGAAAAAAATGGCGAGAGAAGGAGTATTTATACCACAGTGCATAGTAAACATCCCACTTGTGATATAGGTAGCTAAATCATGTCTAAAACTTGGCCCGGCTTCAGTCCCGGTCTAAACCACAAGTGTTACTTTGGAGTGGATGTTTATGTGCCATGTCCTGTGGCCTGATGGCCATTTGGACATTCAGGGATTCCAGGGATAGCTACATGGTGAGGCACCTGAGCAAAAATGCTTCTCCTGAATGCAAACAGTGGCACAGTTGAACTCTATGAAGTGGCAATGTGTGCTTACCTTTCTTGACTTGAAGTGTCTACATCTATTGATTTTATTTTTCCAAACCATTTTATTTTTCCTTTTTCTATTTTCCATCCCCGTCACTATTTAGGAGTGACTAGTGCTTTGCTTTTGTGGACTGTCAGCCTCACGCTCTAAGATCCCAGTATCTGCAGTTGTAAATATGCACGGTGGAGACCAGAGGGTCATTCCTGAGAGAGAGGGATGGGCACTGCCACTAATCCTGTAAATCCACAGCGGGTTCCTCCCATGCACAGAAACCTGATCTTAGCTCCTACATCTTCCTTTGCTGTGATATTTACATATAATTCCTACTTCTTAAAACAAGAGGGAGTTGGATCTAGTCAGATTTGAGGAAAACTGTATGAGCTAGCCTTATGAATATTTATCTCTGCATCAGCATCTTACTCAGGGATACTCAAGAAAAGATGACAAATGACTGTCTTTTTGACATGCAAAATATAAAGCAAATGCCATTTCAAAGCCTCCCTTAAGCCTCTGTGGCATGCTTAAATATCTTCCAGTTATGTGGTTAAAGGCTGAAATAATTCTTGTACCCAGGAGTGCTGAGATTGGGAGATTTGTGAAATGCCTATCCCCAGCTACTTCCATTGGTGCAAATGGTGGAGGTCAAACTGATGTGTAGGAAGGGGGGCTGGAGAAAGAAAATTGGCTGAATAAGATGATAGTGCTTGCAGTTATGTCTAATCAGAGTTCATTTCCTGTAGGTATTCCCAAAGGTTTTGCATAGTGAGAACAAATGTAAATGCAGTTTGGAATACACTGGTGCTCACAGTCCATGAGCTAAAAAAATCAGAGGGATTGAGGTTTTATTGGTTACCCCTGCCCCCCCCAAACTTCCAGAGATGCTTGCTACTGAATAAGTGTTAGTGCCAAGCTTCAGAATGATAGGATTACACCTTGCAGTACTGACTCCAGTTAGTTGTGCTGGGGTAGCCACATACAGATTTTTATCTACCACCCTTTTCTTCAAGAAGAAGTTTCTCTATTCCTTGTATCCTTCAAAAACCTGACAGGCAGTGGAACCATGAAATTTTGATCTGCAGCTTGTAGATTGAGGCTAAGGATTAAAAAATACACATGGCATTACAGTCAAAGTGGTGTTTCTGCTATTTGTCCTCCAGAATGAGACTGAAGAGCAAAATTTGTAGGGCTGAGGGTATGGCCCACATGCCTCTCTGTCAGGTTCTGGTTTGTTTGTAGTGCTAGGGTATAGCTGGGTCTGTGTATCAACAGAGGCCTGTGTTACACTTCCTGAAAAGGTATTTTAACACCTAAGGTTTTGAGTTGGTTGGGGGTTTTCTTTTTTTTTTTAATGACATTTCAGCCCTGAAGATTACAGTTGGTATGCAGCTTCTTGGTATTCTCATTTTGGGTACTGTGCTTTGACGAAAGAGAGGAGACAATGCATCTCTGGGCTTATTTTTCTTACAGCACAGTGCTAGATCTAGAGAGGAGACTTTACACAGGTCAGCAAGTCAAGGAAAAGCTGGAGCGTAGTTGTGTTTCTGATGGCAGCTTGGTGGCAGTGGTTGGGGGAAGCTGCTTATTCCTCACAGTCTTGGCTATCAACTCACTGGGGTTTTTTCTCCTTTAGCAGTTTTGACTTGGTGCTTCTCTTTTATCTTTTCCCTATGCCCTCACTCCACCCATGTTTTCCTGAATCTTTGCCTTTTAAACCTTTCTGTTTCTTCTGAAAGTTGTGGGCATGGAGAAGATATTATGCCTTCTTTCTTTGCAGCAGGCCTTCATAGATTTGAAAGATTTCATCATGACCCTTACTTTTGCTTCTTTTGGCTGAGCTCCAGTTAATTCTGTTTTTTCTTTTTTCCTCCCAGATGTCATGTTTTTCTAATTCTGTGATGTTCCTATTGCTTTTGCTTGGATTCTTTCCAGTTGATCTTTTCTGAAATTTGCTGAAGATTGGGTACAGCTTCGTGTTGGAAGCTTTATCAGCTACAAGTAGAGCAGAACTGTTGCTTCATGATTTTCACATATGTTCCTCTATACATTTTCTATGGTATTTGTCTCTTTCTCAACAAAGAATTTTCCAGTTTCTAAAACTTGCTTTGAATTAAGTCTTCCAGCAAGCTGACAGCTTTAAGTTAGCAGCTTCTCCAAGTTTAATGAGTGTCATTTTCTCCTTCATTATCTAGATCATTAGTGTTAGAGTAGTGTGGGACCAGGGCAGATCTCTGCAGAGGTTATTCAGTATGTCAGGCTATTATGTGAGTATTTCAATTTTTTTTGACGTTCCAAGCAAATATAAGTCAGTGCAGTCGCTCAGTCACTTTCAAATCTGCCATAAGATGACTGTTTGCATTGATAACGGTATGACAAAGTTTTCTTATCTTTTTTTAAGAATGCAATTTGAATCTTTTGATGTGGCTTTGCTAATGTCAAGTTTCAGATTCAGTGTCTACTGCTTCTGTGTTCCTAAAATGCATTTTTCTGACATAGTAGGATGGTGAGTTGGTTTGACTTGGCTTATACACGAACAACCAGTTTTTGTTGAGTTCAGTCTTTTATTTTCTTCTTGGTGCTAGCTGATGGGTTTAATGGCAAGTGTGTGAATTAAGCAACAAGTATCATTCTTAATGTTTTTCTTTCCACTCTTTTCCCATCCCACTTCTGTAGGAAATCACTGTTTGCCATTCTCCAGCCTCTGCTACCTTGTCAATCCACTATGAACTTTAAAAAATAACTGCTAATGATTTGAAGCTTTAAAAAAAATTCCAAACTGTTTAATTCATTACTGAGTTTCATGAAAAACGGCTAATATGAGAGAAAGCTGATTCATCTGTGTTTTATTCCTCTCCTCTCTCCTATCATTACTAGTAATAGTTTGAGTTTGTTTGTTTGGGGTTTTTTGTTGTTGTTGGGTATGTTTTGGTTTGTTTGGTTGGTTTTTTTGTCTTGTTACCTGTAGTTTTTTTGAGAAAGTGATGAGTTGACTGACCTTTCCTTTAATCATTATTTTATTGCTGTGGAATTACAGAATGAGTTTTTGATGTCTCTTGTTTCACCTTCACTTATTTTGGTATTGCAATAATTGTCTGGAGGCTATTGCTCTTTTAGTGGAGTGCAGATGGGTGGCCTTTGCTTGACCTCTTTACCTAGCAGGGCAGACAAACTGTTGCTTGTTTTTTGTCATGTAGGGGCAACAGCAATGCTTCAGTATCTTAGGTCTGAGGGTTAACTAAAAACTGGAGATGAGAGAGAATGAACACTCAGTGGCAGAAGGCTCTCTTCAAATACGTAGCAAGTTCTTTCTTCCAGAATCAATATACTGAAATCGTTAAAGGGCAAATGCCAAAAGGCTGAATTTTTGACTCAACTTTTTTGTTAGACTTTGGTTTGAGAACAACATTTAGTTGATGCCCCTGATCAGCTCAGCCATAATTCATATGTAAAACCTTTCATGGCTTCTGTTGCTTCTGCTACTGTCTGAGGTTAGAATAATTGAAAATAGAAAGTACTGAAATATACTGATGAACCCAAAATGACTAGATAATGATATGATAAACTAGAGGCTTAGTCTTATGTCACCACCAGATCTAGAAGCATGTTGGATAAGGGGATGTTGACAGAGTGGAGAGAGTGAACAATGCTAATGCTGTTCACAAAATAAGAACCCTTCTGAAAAGGAACGTACAGTTTCAAGAACAGATGGTCTAGTGGTAATAGAGACTAACAAATTTTTGTTGGCTGGCAGCCGTCTTTCAGGTTAGGATTTTGTCTTTAAAGCTCTTTCATAGAGTTGACTTCCTTGCTGCAAAGTACTTGGTAAAAGGACAGAGTAAATTCCTCCTGGGAACTTGTTCTTCCTGGTCTAACAAAAAGGAGATTACAATGGAAGCACAAGGTGAGGGACAGTCAGCTCATGGTGACAGGTAAGGCTTTGTTGGAGCAGCCTATGGATATTTTGGTTTTTGTTCTGCTCCCTGCACTCCAGAATTAGCACGCTGCTGGCCGATTGTCACCCCTGTGATTGAAGGTGGGAAGACTGACTTCGAAACATGCACAAGTCTTGCTTTGATCATCTCATTTCTTCTGCAGAAGAAGCATATTGTTTGTGAGACAGAGCTTACATAATCCTCCTTCTGTGGTGTGTGTAAACATATTTAACACAGGCCTTTTGTTTCTTGACTAGTTTAAATTTAATCCATAGTGTATGTGCAGTGTGGAAGGGGACGGAAGAGGGGTGAGTTAGAGTGCATTTTGGATTTATCCTCTCCTCCAGTGCCCCAGAATTTGTATGGACTCAAACCAAGCAAAATGGAGATAAAATAATCCCATTGTTATCTTCTGTCTGTGCCCTAAAAACAAACTGACTGTCTCTAACTAATCAGTAGTATTGCACCCTTCAGTCTTTCCTTGCCAGGTTGAGTCTCTTGTTGCACAGTAGCTGGGAGAGAGGCTTTAAATGCAGAATTAGCATATAAGCCTGTGCCATTTTTGGCTGGCTGTTAATGTTTAAAATCTTTAAAGTCGCCCACTAAAGACAAGGCAGAAGAACAAACGTCGGCCTGGGTATGTGGCATGTGTGTTCTTGTTTAATATCGGAATTTGTGGTATGGCCAGGGATGCATGCCAGCTTTGGCAGTACAGGGCACAGTTCAGATACTTAAGTAGTGTACTAAAAATAACAGGACTATTTTAGACTGGGACCCAATTAGGAAGAGAATGACTTGTTGCTCTGCAATCAGTAATCTGAAGTAGCAGGCAGGCTGCAATACACACGTAAACTCGGCTGTTTTACTTGCGGAGTTACCAGTTTTGACACTGCTTCCTCACTGTTTTCCTTAGATGCTTTTCCAGAGGTTAAGAAAAAAACAAACCGGAAAAAAAAAAAACCCAACCAAACTCAAAAAAAACCCCAACCAACCAAAATAACCCCTCCTCTTAAGGCAGGCTCTATGTGCTTTAGTTCACATTTTGATATTGCAGTGTTTAATAGCATTACAGCGCCTAATCCTCCAGTGTTAGCTTGGGAAATTCCTAGAAGGCAGGGAGCGGGAGGTGAGGAGTGATGCCCTCCCTGACACAGTGAGTGAGCTCTGCCCAACAGAAGGGCAGCGAGGGTGAATTTGGGGAGTCAAGGAGCAGAGGGGCTGTTTGAAGACAGTTGCTTTTCCCTTTGTTTGCCTCCTGGGGATGGAGGAGAAGAGAGTATGGTTCCCGAAATTTGTTGCTGCTGCTGCCTGCTTTTCTGTGTCAAGAAGTACAGTGAAAATAACTTGCACATTTAACCTTCTGAGACAAAGCATTACTTTGCACTTCACTAGTTTCTCTGTGATGGTTTTATTTTTGGTGATGCTGCTGGCTGCCACCTTCTATTAGATTGCTTGGATTTCAGTGAAGCAAGTTAGAGGAATCTGAATTTCTCAGTGCGCAGTGTGTGTGGGGTGATGGGGAAGGGACAAGCATGTTCCAGCACCCAGATCCTCTGGTCTTGAAGGGCTTTCAAGTGATTGGCTGCATCTGATCACAGTTTTCTGCCACTGATCAGAGCGGGGTTGTGGATGAGGGAATGCTTTATGGAGCCTTACGCAAATGCTGCGTTGGATAGACTTGAGCTGATGCTCGAGATGAAAGCGAAATGCACCTAAAATTTCTATTTTTGTAGACGTCTTTCTAGCATGCTATTTTGAGAACATGAAAAAGCCAGAATCTTTCTGGTGTTGTGACTCTCATGCTGTTTTGAAAGTAGCTCTACATTTTTTTTTCAAAATAAAAAGCTGATAAGAGCTGTTCAAGGCTTTGTTCAGCTGTGGTCACTTAGCAGCTTTCAGTATGGTGTTGGCCTTAAGCTGTGATTTTGCGGGGACTTAATCAGGTTTCCTTAATCATGCAGAAATCATGTTCTTTAAAACCTTAGATTTCAATTTGCTCTTGTCCTGGCCTGAAATGCAGAGAAGGGGTCTTCCTAGATGCCCATTATGAAAACAGCACCTTTTGTATTCAGTGCTAAAGTTTATTGCATCTTGGATGTAGTAAACTCCAAGGGAAGTAGTGGGAGAGGCACTTTGGCGAAGCGGATCACGTTGTGTGTTGTAGAGAGTCAGCGTTTCGGCATGTGCTTGCCAACTTGTGGGCTACATGTATTCTACCTTCTGCATACTGCAGCAGCCTGCAGGACTTGCTGTTAAAAGTAAATGTTACATGGAGGATGCCTAGCAACTGTAGTTTTTAGGTCTGTGCCAAATTTTTAAAGGTGCAAATCTGTTAGATTGGTGCAGTGTTTTCTGGAGGGTGCAGTGTTTTCTGGAGGGTGCAGTGTTTTCTGGAGGATGCAGTGTGGCAGTGCTGAGGTGGTGCTTCGGCACCACGGTGATGTGGCTGTTCCTCCAGCTCTCCTTCACCACCCTCCCTGTTAGGTTAATGTCTAGCACCCACAATTCTGAGCCAGGAATATTAATTAAAAAAGAAAAATGTTGATTTGAATTGTAGTTGCTTAGGTAGAAAGCCTGCAAGGAGTTTTTCTCTGCTTTTAGACCCTTCTGCTTCACAGTGAGTTGTGTTGGTGTTGTCTGGAGTGTGCACATCTATTACTATCATTGCTGTCCCTTGTGAGCTTTCTCCAGTGCTTGCCTGAATTATTATTATTATTTTAGCAGATTCATAAATCCAGTCACCTCATGGGAAAGATTTTCATGTTTCCTATCAATTTCAGATTTTCTGAATTTTTCTTTTGAGAGGAAATGCTTATTCTCTGGGCACTTTTTCC
The DNA here is from genome assembly GCA_013398955.1 of Callaeas wilsoni. Taxonomy (NCBI): domain Eukaryota; kingdom Metazoa; phylum Chordata; class Aves; order Passeriformes; family Callaeidae; genus Callaeas; species Callaeas wilsoni. The sequence goes on along the minus strand of VWPU01001880.1, from coordinate 151,935 downwards.
GTGTCCTCTATGACTGACTCGATGTCTTCCTTCTTTTCCTTCAGCTGTCTCTCTTCTGTGCCAAATGATCCAGGACTGTTAGTTTCTGCTTTAGGAATTCCTCTTCTCTGTACTCTTTCTAATTCTGTTTTACCCTTTCAATGTCATAACAGCCCACAGTTTTCAGTAAGTGGGTGTGCCCTGGGTTTAATGACTTGTCATGATTCTGCTTTGCTTGTGGCAGTTCCTTGATTCTTAATACTATATTTCCTTGTGAGATATTGTCTGCTTTTTTCCTTCTCCTCCCTCTTTCTTCTAAGATGATACTTCAAACAAGACTTCAGACTCCTAACACTCACTTCAGTGGTACACACAGGCAGGGTTATTCTTCTAGCACATTTGCTTGAGTTTGTGGAAATTAAATGAGAGTTGCCCTTTTGGCTACCCATTTACCTGTGATCCTGGGGTCCTTCTGCTTGTGCTTTGCATGAAGCTCCAGCTCTGACTGAGCACATCATACTGCTGGCAGACTTCATGTCACCTCCCTGGTCGTCACATTTCAGAGAGCTTAAGGATACGTTGAAAAGAATGGCCACTATGGTAATTCTGGAGACTCCTCGTATGGAAAAAAAGCTCCGTGTTTTTCTACCTTTAACTGTTATCCTTTGGCTGGGTGTCAAGGGGGGAACCACTCTTGCAAGCTACAGCAGGCTCAGGTCCTTCTGAGAGTCCCTAGGGATAATGCCCACTTGCGTCTCATTCCTGCAGTGTCATAAACTTTGGGTAGATTTGAGTCATAACTTCTGCAGAAACTGTACTGGCATTTGCTTATGCCATCTTATTGGTTATTCATGTCTGTGTTACCTAGTTTTAGCTAGTTCTTTCAGAAAAGAAATTTCTTCCTCATTTTTAAGTTCCCCGGATTTGCCTTGATCTCATTTCTAAAAACATATAACTTAGCATCTTTCATGCTATGTCCAAATCCCTTTAGGTATGACAGGGTATGTACAGCAATTGACAGCTTGGTAGTTTGATGTTTTCCTTTAGAAATCTTGACTGAATTATTTCCAATAATTTATAACAATCTTTTAATGCTGCTCTTGAAATGTAATGTGTGAGCAGTTATTTAGTATACATGATGCCTGGTTTGCTTATCTGTTTTGACTTTTTTGATGAACAAATGTAATATCTCTTAAGGAACTAAAACCAAAATGGTCCTTACCTTTTCTTTCTGTCAAGAATCCTTGAAGACGTTTGCAGTTAGGGTGAGTTTTGACATGAGAGATGGGGGAAAGACTTAATTTCCTGTATTTTGCAGCAGAGCTGGTAGCTGATGCCATTCTAGTCTGATCTTTGGGTTAAGTCTTGTGCCCCAAGTTCACTCTGAGTATTTTCTTGAAGGCATCATAAACATGAAATTGATCTTCACTATCCTGACTTCTGGAGTTCCTGCCTTAGGTTATAGGGCATGCCTGTTACAGCATCAGTACATCCTGTATTTCGTTTCTGAGCTTGTGTCCCTCCTCTGCATTGCCTGGTCTCAAATTACTGGGACACCAAGTTAACATCTTTGAGTACACTTGGCAGAGCAAAGTCAGAGGAATGTACTTCTTGGTTAGAAAACTTAAATCTCCAAGTTCTGCAGTAAAAAGATGGATATAAAATTTCCACACCTGAGTAAGAAGTCAGGCAGCCTTCCCATTAGCAAAGGAGAAGACTTGGGAAGCTCTTATGTATCTTTGCAGTGTTTTTAGCACATAATTAAATGCTGCTTTCTTGTCCAGTCTGAGAACTTGTTTATGAAACCTAATACTGCCCTGTGAAACTCAACACTTTGCTGCTTAATACTACAGCTTTAGTGATGCTCAATGAGGTGGACAGGGTGCTTTGTGTATCAGCTGTTTCAGGCATCGTGAAAGCTAAATACAGCACTTCCTTAGCTGGCACTTGGAAGCTGCACCCGTTCCCGGGGAAGGGGAAGAAATGTCCGTGTCAAGGCTCAACCCTGTAGCAGATGCATCCTTCAAAAAAATAAATAAAACAGCTGAGTCATTAGTTCATTCTTCCATGCTGCCGGCCAATCCCAATACCCTTGTATTTCACACAAGAGGGAGAAGGCAGACAATACTGTCTTTTATTATTCATACCCTACAGCTCACTATCTTCTTCACAAAATACGGGTGGCGTCTGTCTGTCTCCACTTCATGGGAAAGATTAACAACAATTAAGGTCAGCAATTAAGGTTGTGAAAACCTTTGAATAACTGCAACATCTGTTCTTATACTAGAATAAATAAAATAAAGCTGGAGCTCTAATTGCCAACAGAGTACTTGCTCATATCTGTTTTGTAATTGTGGGCTTGTGAAATTCATGTTGTTAACTGGTCCCTCACTGGCCAGCATCACTGGTCAACAGTCAGTGCAAACTTGCACACTTCAGCCAAGAGTCACATGCTGAAAGTGAGGGTGGAGGGTGAGAAGTGGGAAGTGTGTGTAAAGTGGGGAGCACTGTGGCAGTGGGGGTCGAGTGGTTCCTGAGATGGTTGTGGAATGTTGTCAGCCCCTTACCTTGGACATAGCAGTTTATCCTCTGAACTTCCAAGTCCATTTCAATGTCAAATAAAACTGTTTTTCATAAACTGCTCTTGACTCTAACTGGTTTTACTCTCGCTTTGAGACCGGACAGGGTTGTTGAGGGCAAGGTTACCATTTCTCAGCTGAGTGTTGTTTTTTCCATAAGCTCAAATCCAATGGCAGGAGAGCAGCCGAGTGTTCTGAGATGGACATTTCTAGAAGCAATTATTTCTAGTGCTGCCTCAACACCTGACTTGTATCAGAAAAAAAAATTACAGATTAAAGAAGGAGAATGTCCTGAACTTCTATTAAGACCATTCACTCAGGTAAGACCATTTTCGTATAAAAGAATGTTCCTTGAATGGAACATTGAATGTCTGATGAATGGAATAGAACATTCCAATTGGAAGGTACCTATAGGGATCATTCAGTCCAACTGTCTGACTATTGCAGGGCTGACCAGAGATCAAAGCATGTTGTTAAGGGCATTGCCCAAGTGCCTCCTAAATACTGACAGGCTTGGGACATTGACCACCTCTCTAGGAAGCCAGTTCCAGTGTTTGACTACCCTCTTGGTAACTGAAGTATTTCTGTGTATCTAGTCTGAACCTCCCCTGACTCAGCTGTGAACCATTCCCACACATCCTGTTACTGGTTATCAGGGAGAACGCTTCCAGTAACGAATGACACATTTTACTTAATTTTCTCTGACTGTTTGGGGTGATTTCTTAACTTGTTTGCAGTGCAGATGATCGACAGTGTTGTACTTTCCATCCCGAGAATGAAAACTTCAGTGCTGCTCAAGTGCCAGGAGCTGGAGCCTCGTCCTTCTTGGCACATGTGGCCTCCACAGAAGGAACTGTTTGTGTTCCGACTTGGCGCAAAAGCAGCGCGATTCTGCGCTTTCCAGTTGTCTTTTTTTGTGTGTTTAAAAGTGGATCTCATTAGGCTTTTAAACCTTAAAAGGTTTAACCTGCCTAAGACAGGTCTGTATTAATACTTAGGGATCTATCATCAAAGTCTGGTAGAAAACCAGCCATGTCTTTCTGTCCCTTGTACCATGAGAGCAATTCAGGGGCTTGTTTCCTGGTGTGCTCAATATTTCTCCCTCCCTATGCATTGGTAGTGATTTTCTATAATCCTGCATTTCTTTACTTGAGCTGCAAGGTCTTTTCTGACCAAGTGCTACTACTTACTGTTGTGGGAAAAATTATATCTGTGTTATTCCTGCTGCTTGCTTGTCCCACTGAGACTGGCCAGAGTGCAGCGTTAGGAAACATGTTGTTGAATTTCTGCAGGAGCAGAGTATGAGCATGTGTTTGTAGCTTAAGAGACAGCACTAGGAAGTTCTGCAACTGGGAGCTTCTCTGGGAACAGTGGCTATCATCTCCTGCCACAGAGAGAAGAGCACTTCTCTATGGGGCAGCCTTCTCAAACCTGGCTCTTGAGAGGCATCCAGCTTCAATGAACTTCTGCGTCTGTCTTGTGTTTTGGAGGGAGACGTTTTGGCTTTGTATAATGAGGAGGTTGTCATTAGTTAAATGGGAGAGTCCTCATGAAAACTGTGCTGCTCATTTTAGGCTATTGACTTGTACGAGTTACTGGACTGGAAAAGATGCATGGACAAAGATATTGCAGGAAACAAATGTGATCATTTCCAAGCCATAGTGTAATTTATCTAAGACTGATGATGCCATAAAGAGGAGAGAATATCAGACGTTGGTGGCAAATTCTGTGGTACTGCTATCCATTTGAAGGAGACAGGGAATGTTACGAGCTAGTGATTGCTGAGATCTGTAACATCAGAGCATTAGGTGAAGGAAATATTCTCCCTCTTCCAGTGACAGAAAGTAGCATGAAAGCCTGTGGGAGGTATTTGTGTAAAACAGGCAGTTGTGTGAAGCCCTCTCTTCATGCAGAGCTGGTTTTTCATAAAATAGAACCACTAATTAGTGAGGCTGAAATGAAAATCGAGATTTTTCTGATGCATCTGTCAAATTGATTGTATTAATGATGAGCAAATGCTTTTATAGATCAAAATACAAAGTAGAAAAAAAAATTTTGAATTGTTATTTTATCAATTAACAGCAGCAATTAGAAATCCAAATTTCTGATATTCACAGAGGCTTTTGCAAGAGAGCTCATCTGCTCCTTTGATAAATGTTTTGTTACACTGAAGTGTGTTTTGGGAGGGGGAGAACTTTTCGGAAGAGCAAAGTGTGAACAAAATCTCTGCCTCAAACAGCAAAAGAAATTTAGGGAAGAGAACTGAGATTTTTTTATTTTTCATGAGGTCGACTGAGTTCTGCCATGTCATCTTGTATCCTGTGCTGCTCCTAAAGAATCTCTTCATCTGTTTACGGAGTTCACACACACATGTAAGTGCATGTGTTTAATATATGTGTTCTATACACATACACACTGAGTGAAACTAAACCCTAAAAGTTGCTGGGAGAAATGGAAGCTTTGTCAGGATTGACTTCTGCAGTACAGAGAGCAAAAGTCTGGGGTAGTGCATGGCCAGCCTGGCGTAATTGTCAGTTTTGTCCAGAGGTGCTGAGAGTTTGAAGTTTCAGTGCAGTACACTGGGGAGGGATTCCTTTGGCTGTTTTGTCTCCAGATCAGGGATGGCTCCATCTGAACCAGTTTTCTAAATTCTTGTTGTTAATGGAAAGAACCAGGTGCTCCAGTGGTGTGCTTCATTGAATTGTGTGGGTTGTAAGTGGCTTCTTGAGCTCATCTCACGCAATCCCCAGCTCTCTGTGACATCCAGATAGCTGCTGTGGAGTGAGCTGGACTGCACATCAGGAGAGCCTGTTTCTCCTCCCTGACTGATGTGGCAGTGCAGGCGTGTACATTTGTCCTGTACACATACCACCACCTAGGATATGTGACTGCCTTCAAATCCTGTAATAGTGTTGTGGTCAGCTCTGTGCGCAGCCTGGACGTTGATTTGCTTCTGTGGGCAATGTACTAGAGGCCTGTAAAACGATGTTGTGTGTGGTGACACTTACATGCTGTCTTCTCCCTCCTTTCCACTGCTGCCAGTACCAGTTGGACAACCTTGGAGGTGGGAGAATGCAGACGGGACCTGTGTGTGGGTTCCAGGCTTGGAGTACAGGTGTTTTGTGGGTTAAAGTACATTGGTACACAGGGAAGGCACTTTGGCTACATCTGGAGCCTATACCCTTGGAGAAAAATTGTTCCCCTTTGGCAGCTCTGGAGTCTGAAGGTTAACTAGGGATGTTCCTTGTTGAATGCATATCTAGTAAACCTTCAGTGCTGGGGGTATTCAACATTTCATACCTCTGTTAAACAGCCTCATAAGGCCTGAAACAACAGATTTCCTTTATGGCACCCTGAAAGTACAGGGAAGTAGCTCTTAATGTAAGTGGCTTGGCGAAATATTCTAGTCAAGTTATTTGGCGTGCTACCCACCCTTCGATATGTAATCTTTCGGTACTGCCAAAATACCATTCTAATTAAATTGACATAGTCTATGGAGCCTGGGTGGTATTACTTCAATTTTCTTCCCTGTGCTTTCCAACACCACGTTTTGAAAGGGTTGGTGGAAGTTGTGACACTTGCAACCTCGCCATAGTCTTCATTAAGCTGGAATTTTGGTCACCTTGTGACCTTCAGAATCAAAGGAAGAATATTGCCTTTCTTCCTCTCTGCAGGTACAAGTTAATAGCAGTAAATAAGTGTTCACTAATGCCCATGAAACATGTGATCAGTTGGCCAGATTTCAGCTCTTTGTTGAACATTAGCTCTTGTACAAAATATTAACCTATTCTGTAGGTGTTATTTTCTGTTTTGTTTACACTTATTTGAAAAAGCTATGCCCTCTTTGTCCCAGGGTGGTATTATATTTGCAAGTAGGTCAGTATACTCGCTTTTGAGACGTCAGCTTGAAATTGTTTTTCAAGGGCTGAAAAACCATAAGAGGGTAAGAAAGACTTTTGCATTGCCGATATCCTTTATTTATTTATTTATAGAAATTCTTAGCCTGTATTCAAGAATAGAGCACCAGTAACATTTTAGTTGTGTTCTGAAAGTCGGCACTGATTGCCTGCTGCTAACCATAAGCCACCCGTGGATTTGAAGCTTGTGTGTTGCATAATGCCAGCAAATGCGTTTGAGATTACAAAATGGTCTCTTTGCTCTAAGAAGAGATTGCTGTGATTTGTTAGTGAGGCAGCGTTAAAGTACACATGGGGTATCTGTGACATCAGTATCTTAAAACCATAAGCAGTTTTTTTGCAGTTGAGCGAGCTGTGGCACTGCTGGTGCTTCATCGCATTGGAGTGAAAGAGTGCGGTCTCCAAACTGGGTACGGTTTTTTATGTTCCAGTCAATCAAGGGTGTATGTATTCCTTTAATTTCTGTGTGTTATCCCTAGCACTTCTTTGTTATAGCCCTCCTGAATAGACAGGGTTTTCTGTTCATCTCAAGAGCAGCACAGTATTTGTTGGAGTTGCCTCCTTGCACTCTTTGCAGCTAGAAGCAGAGTTGGTCATTGCCTGCTTGCTTGGGGTTGATGTAGTCCAGAGCTCTCCTGGCTCTGGTGAGTTATCATTTACAAGCCATTCTGTGGTAACCCTTACCCTGCTGTGCATGAGAAGTAAAAGGGGCTTGCTTGTTTATTTTTGCTACTCGCTACTGTTACTTACTATGGTGTCTTTGTCAGAATTGTTTCAACAGTTGAATTCTTTAGAATAAATCATGTTTGGGAAAAGTTACCACAAAACTATGTGGAGAGTGAATTAATGAACTGTTGATGCATCTCTGCTCACAGAATGTGATTTTTTTTTTTTTTTTTTTTCAGAAGCTAAGCAAAAAGCCTTTCTTTTGAGTGTTCTAACCCTACAGATGCGGTATACTGAAAGTAACCTGCTCACTTAAGTATACCTCTTATGGTATCTCAAAAAGATACCATCTTAGTGTGTAGCTTGCAGTTTGAATTGAAATGTCTAAACTTGCCTTCCAGCTTCAACCATTTATATGGGGTGAGACTATGTAAATAAACCAGTGCTTATTCATGAACATAAATCATAGATAACTGTAAAAGCCTCTGTCAATTGATTTTCTTCAAAAACACAAAGCTTGATGTCTAAATAAAAGCTTCTGATAATCCTAGTTAATAACTCTTCCCAAAAAATCTTGTACCAAGAGAACAGAAAGTGATACATGTACAATTACTGTGTTAACTGTCAGCATTAAACCCTATAAATTGTCAGAGTAAAAACTCTAATGTCTGATGTCATTGGTCCACAATAATGAAGTTTTAAATCCAGGGTAAGTATTTTAACCCACCTGAAAACACTGGAGAGCAAGAGAGACCCTAAGGAGGCATGCAAATGGTATTGATAGATATCTGCCTGTAGCTTTCTGTGCACAAGTGTGAGTGTTGGTTTTGAGTTCAGCCTTGTGGTCAGCCCTCTGTAGCTAGTGTAACAAAAACTAGCAAGTTCTTTGAGAAGCTATGGAGCCCCCTGCATAACGATCCAAGTAAGGAAAAATAGTCTGTGAGTATTTGTAATGATTGATGAATGCATCATTTGGATGAAACAGGCTTAAAATGCTTGAAAAACTGATCAGTAGGTCTAAGAGATTGCCTTTTGTTCTTTGTTTCTCTTTTTTTAATATCTTTGTCTTTTGCATCAGCCAGGAGGGGAAAAAAGATGCTTTGGAAGATTCTCCTTCAAAATGGAGGAGTGTTGTAGAGAAATAAGGGAACAGAAGCTGGGAGCAGGGCATCCTTGCTGCAGATTGCTACTCTATGAATTTAAAAATCTCTCTATCAAACCTTTGCTTATATATTTCAACTATTATTATGCACTCCTCAGCTGTTACTTTTACAACCTCCTAACTTTTGTCAGGAGGCTGTAAAAGTAACAGCTGAGGAGTGCATGCTACCATCTTGTCACCTTAGTAAAGGCAAGTTAAGTCTGGTAGATCTTTCCGATGGCTGTTTATGGATAGCCATGTAGATTAAGCTATGGTTTCAAACAGAATCTGTAATGATCTGACTTTCTTAAAAAAAACCCCAAAAGACAACACTTTGCAGAGGCTGATGAATTTTAATTGTTTAGAAAAATGTTTTGTGTGTAGTTTAGTCTCTGGTCTGGGGGGTCTAGAGCCCTTGGCTTTCAAATCTCACTTCAGAGCAGAGTGAAGGACCATTCACACCAGTTGCCTGTTGAAGCATAAAGGCTCAGTAGTGTGTTGAATGCAAAAAGCAGTGTTTTGGTAAGTATGCAACAAAAGCAAACTTTAGTTGAGTTGGTACCAGAAGGTGGAAGTAAGTGCCTTTGAGAAAAACTTCATATTTTATTTGGAGATCTGTCCAAATGTGTAACTTCTGTGAGATGCCTGGAAAGCATTAATTCTCATGGATGTGCAGTAGGAAAGGTTTGCCAGCTCCTAATGGCAGTAAACAAAGATAATGAAAGTTCACAGGTTGCCTTGGCCAATGTAATCGTTTGCTGCCACTGGAGAGGGGTGATCTTGTTCCCTTCCCCTCTTGCTCATGGTCTCCTGCCGTTCACATTGTGCCAACTGAACTGCCTGTCAAATCTAAGTTTATTGCATTTGCTTCCTTAGCAGAACACTAACCCAGCAAAACAAATGCGTTAATTAACACAAGCTGAACTCATTAAGGACCATACATGACACAGAAGGGGGGAAGGAGGGAGTGCCCGTGAAGCTACTGGGAGGAAGTGGAGGATGAAAGCAGAGCAAGGGCTGATGAAGAGAGTGGGATGTCTGTCCTGTTCTTGGCAGTAACAAGCTATTAAATCATCTTGACTGTTGTATAACTTCACTCTAAGTCTTCAGGTTAGATAATAAAAACTTAAAATAACATAAGGAAATAATTATTTAGACTGCTTCCCAAAATTATAAAATTTTGGATTCTGTTTTATGAGAAATGTGACTAGATTGAGGCGGGGAGGGGAGACAAGACAGTGACAACACAGAGAATGGAGATAGTGTTTTTTCGGTTCTCTAGAGGCAAAGGACATAGTGAGAAACCGTATACACAAAATTGGAGACCACTAGTCATGGCATTGTCAGATGAAGTTCACCTTGGGCTGCCTCACTTGTGTACATCTCATGTCCCAGTCATGCATCCTGGTACCTGCCCTACCTCTGCATACGGCTTACTGATGGGGTTGTCCGCTGTATACTACGTAGTTTTTTATTTCACTTTCTGTCTAATTAGCATTTCATTTAGACTTTGGTACAAGTCTCTGTTTAGTTGCCAAAGTTACTGCTTCAAAGCTATGGATTTCAAGCTATTAGGAGACAGAAGAGGATTTTCAGTGATCAAGGAAGACAGTGAAACTGCAGAGTTTTGTAAATATTTCCAAAGTTAGTTGTAGGTTTGGGATTTGTTGTTTGGTTTTTTGATTTTGTTTGTTTTGTTGTTTTTTGTTTTTTTGTTTCTTCTTGGTCGGTTGTTTTTCTGTTGGTGTTGTCCAATGTTGTTGGGCTAAATACTGTTTTTCTCTCAGGACTTTATCTTTGCTGCCAGTGACGCTATTCTGTCAGGAGGTAAACATGAATTCACAGGCTATGAGTCTTGAGCCTTTTCAAAATTTTAGGCAGATTCAGGAAACCAAAAAATGCTGAACTGCGTGTATTTTATTTAATTTTATTTGGCAAGGCTCGAAGTGGGATGGCATCAGTTCTTCTGTGCTTCTTCTGAAGTGTGTATCTGTTTTGGCTTTCAAAAGCCTGAATTGCCATTGCCAAGATTCTTCACTTTCTGGCAAAAGTACAATGGCAAATGGCTTCCTTTACAAGGTGTAATATTTAGACTAACAGCTTTGCAATTAAGAATGGCAAAAGAGAATTATATTCCTTTTTTTATAAGACCAGATTTTTTAGTATGGTTTCGTGGGAGTGTTTGGACATAACTGAAGTGCTTTTGATTGATGATTTATATTTTGAACAGTGCTTTTCATTTTAGTGCGCAACACTCGCTTGAAATTTTAGCTAGAACAATGCTTTGTTTTTAAAGATGTTCAAAGTATTCTTCTAGTTAGGCAGTTGCTCCATATCACAGACTTGCAAATGCCTTTTGGGTACATATGTGTAACAAAATGGGTGTGAAGATAGCAAGTCCTGCAAGGGAAACGGGCAGAAATTGGGAAAGCTGGAGGTATTCTTAAATATTACCTGCTGCTAATCTCAGTAGGCCATCAGGGCGTTGACGATCATGTCATTAAGTCTTTTGCGGTTGGAGAGTGATTCCATGGGGATGTGTTTTGGAGGAAAAAAACTTGTTTGAAGGGAAGCTGGCCAAGTGTTATTTTTCATCATGGGCAGACTGGAGACTTTGGGTGTGAGGAGGGACGTTCAGAGCTGGGGAGAGAAGCAAATGTGTGTTTGAACTGAGTAAGTTGAGAAAGTGGTTGGTAAAATGTTTGAGGTGATGAATCCAGTCCTGCTGACCAAGTGATCCCTTGGGGAGAGTGAAGGGCATTCTCAGTGTTGTAAATTGACACAGTCTCCACCTGAAGCTGTCACTAAAAGAGGGGAAGATGCTTTAGAAGTCCTTATATGTACTGGTTGCTGAAGCTATGATGAAGTCTGATGGCAAACTCGTGTGCTGCTAAGGGTGTTTTAGTCTCCTTGGTCCAGCCAGATAAGGAATCTGATGGCACTTTCTTTTCAGCCCACATAGTCATTCAGGCTTCATTTTTGTGAGAAGTTGTCTGGATCTTGCATGCAAAAGCACATCAGGGTCCCGCAGTTTCAGTGCAGCTGGGGACATTGCTAGCTGTCAGGTCTTTCAACTACAGAAAATTCACTGGCATGCCTCATGCTGCTTGTATCCAGCTTTATTTCCATTGTAACTATGGCAATAGGAGTAGACTGGTAAGAAAGTGTCGGAGTATGGGTACTCATGCCTGTGTTGCAGAGGGTTGCTGGATGTATCCTTATAACTGCCTCACGTCATCTTGTAAACCTGTTCTGGCGATACAGATAAACACCCATGCGTGTGTATTTGTATATGTGTGTGTGTGTGTATATATATATATATATATATATATACATACACACATGTCTGTAGAAGAAACCAAAACACTTCACTAGATGATATGAAGTAGTGGGGAGCCTACAGCCAGGAGAAGAGCCAGTTGAAGTCTTGGAGATTGCTCCTTGTGTAGACCAAGAGGAGAGGATCTTTTTTTCCCTGGGTCTTCAAGATGTTAAATTTTAAGTCCAGTAGACTTAACCCAGACTGTCCTGAAGGTAACTTAGGGGAGAATATTGTATTGATTCAGTTTTAATACTTCGTTCCAGTTTCTTAGGAAAATCCAGGTTTGGTCTGCTAAAACTCTTTCAGTATTGGGGGGAGAAATGGTATAGTGATACTTAGTGTCTGAGAGAATAAAAGATATACATGAAAGAGAGGGAAAGGCTTTTAACTTGTATGTAAAATCTGAGATCTTAGATAAAGGTCTTCAGGTCAAAATTAAGGCTATGTTGAAGCTTTTTCCCCTTCCCTCTTTCACAACAGTTCAGCTATAGAAAGCAGAACATTATAGAAGAAAAATGATGAAATACTTAAAAGGGTATAACATTCAATAAATTTGTTAAGTTACCTCTCATAAAAGAGCATAAATCCAGTTTTCAAGAGCTCTGGAGCTTGTCTTGCAACTCTGCCAGGTTAAAATCCTTTTTTTTTTCCCTCCTCCTCCTCCTGTTCCTAACTAATTTGCAAGCAATTGCGTTTTAAAAATTATTTTTCTCTTGAATTTAAAGACTTTGACAGATGGCACATGTAGAACCTGGAAAACTTCCTGAATTGGCAGAGTGACCATACCCCTGCCATTTTCCTACCACAGTATCTGTAGGTGCGTAGGCTGTGTCTGCTTCCAGAGTGCTGGGCGAGATACCATTTCCTCTGCTGGGAATGTGCAGATAACAAGTGATAAATCAGAAAAACATACCTGGTGATGGGCTTGATTTGCAGTTAATAGACAACTTAATCTGCTGGTTAGCTGAGTAATTTGATTGTGACTTAAACAACCCATTCAGAGCAGTGACAATCTCCAGGGTGCATACCTGCGGTGTTTTCCACGCAGGATTAATATCAATCTTTTAGATGGTGTGAGTTCGTTTAACACTTCTGAGAGACTGAGACATCAAAGCTATGCCTCACCATAGTCCATTCTTTATTCTAGAGAATGTCATACCAAAAATCAGACTCGTGACCTTTGAAATGTGGTTTATCATGACTGTCCTTCTTTCAGGGCCTCTGTCCAAGGCAGAGCTCTGAAGCCAATAAAAGCACATGAAATCGCTTGGTTCTGAGTGTGCACAGGCTGTCTCACTCGATGTTGCATGACAGTTGTTCTCACCACTGCATGCCCTGAGTTTTGTAACAGTGATCGACTACATAACTTGTTTTCTATTTACAATCCTTTGGAATTTCCCTCCCCCATCTAAGGCATTTTAGGAAAAGGGCAGTAACTTGGTGCTTGAATAACTCTTTGCGATTTGTGCTGTGTAAATTGTGTGGAAAGAACATGTATGTCTGGGTGCAGCTACAGTCTCTGAAGAGAAGTGACATGCTAAAAATCATGTTTAAAGACAACAGCACAGGGAAAATTGATCTTTTTTTTTCTTTTTAAGTTCTAATATTTATCTACTGAACACGTGAATTGGTGTAGAGTTCTGTCCCTATGAAATTTATTACTTGTTGATGTGGTACAAAGGACCTTAGATCTTAAAGGTGAGCAAAGACTTTTTATATTCCTGGGGTAGTACTAGGTTCATAAACTGTTTTTAGACAGACAAAAGAGATGAGATCTTAAATCAGTGTTAATTTTTCACTGACCAAGAATGATACCATCTAGAGATTATTGCTTTCCTCTGTTTCTGCAGTGTTAACAAATGAATACTCAAGAATGTAGCAGCGAAGCAAATGGTTCTTGATAAATTATGCAGTCTTGACTCCAACTATTGTTTGAGGTAATTTATGATCTTCCATTGGTGTAATGGGGCTGTGGCATAAACTGCAGCACGCCCTAGAGTAGACAAATTGGTCTGGTATTGCTCAGGAACATATTTAATCTATCTTGCTATAAGTGAATTGGAACCTTTTGCTGAAATGTCAAAAGACCAATATTTTGATATTCAGTCCTAAATAACCTACCATTAAATTTGCAGCAGTTATGCCTTTTTCTGATGTCTAAATACTGAAATGGTAATAAACATAAAACTGTTGCAGTGTAAAGCTCAATTCTTTTCCCTTACCCCTTTATGTAAACTTTCTTTAGTCTTAGTGAGTTTAGAGGCTAATAATACAGTTCTCTTTATTCTGGATGCATTTTACCAACTTCATAACAGCTATTCCAGTGGCTTGCTTAATTTCTCTGTAGATGTGCTTATGAGAAAGAAGAGAAAATCGTACTCCCCCAGGTGAAAAGATTTTTTTAAGAGCTTTTCTTAAATCTATGCTTAATTCTCCTGGAACAAACTGCGTGGTTAAAGTGAAGTTTTCAGATCAATCTTTAAAACTGACTGCAGACTTTTAGGTGTGGAGGAGTAGTTAGATGGCTGTAGACCACTGTTTAGACATTTACAGAATAGCAATAGCGCAAGCTGAGTAACGTGCCTACAGAGTTAGATACTTGATGTGGGCTCCCCCTCCTCACTTTGAAGTCTGTAAGATTTTGGGTTTAAATTTTTTTTCCCCATAGTATTTACTTACCTAGAATAAACAACTGGATTTGTGCATATTTGGTTAAATGGATTTTCAGACTTGCTATTGCCAAAACCAGTTTCCTCCCGGGGTAATTGGCTGTATGAATTGATCACTGTAGAAGCCCAGTAACTACTTCCTGGAAAGAAGTTCCCAGGAGTTTGCCTTCCTTGCTGACAGAGGAGGAGTCTACCATACCTCAGCCAAACTCATCCTGGAACTAGGTAAAATAAAGCTTCCTTGATGAGTGCATGGTTTGTGCACCATAGGCTGGAAGTCTCCGGGAACAGTTTGTCCAAGATGGTTTTTTACCCTTGTCCCTGACTTAACTCTCCCATAAATTTTGCTGGCAGCTTTGGTTTGGTGACAGGTCGTGCTTACCAGAGAGCAGTGGGTAGCCTGTTTAAAACTCGGGCTTTTGTTTTGAACACATAATTGATAATTAACAGTGAACCAGACAGGAGCTTGCTTGTGGTGGAAGTTCTGACTGTGCTTTGCAGCCTGCTTGCTCTTCCCCAGACACGCCTTTTTCATCTACGTGGAGGTGGCATTGCTCGTCTTACACTGCAGGGATGTCTCCACCACTGGTTGGAAGAAATGCTGGAGCAGCAAATAGTGCTTTAGTTATTTATTTATTTAGGTTTATATTTGTTTCCTTTGCTATGAGGCAGTTATAATAACTTTCTTGACATTGTCCTGCCTTGTTATTTTTAGTTCTCTAGCCATATGTACCTCTAAATGTTTGCGGATTTCTTTTCAAGCTCTATTTGATCACAAAGTGGTGCTTGAAAGGAGCACAACTCACCTTGCAAAGTTGCTGCTAATAATCACTCAGAAGAGCAAGTGCAAGCCTTGAATAAATTTGTATGTGACACTCTTGTTTGATACATTGTGTGAGAATAAAACTGCGGCAGAAAAGGCAGGCAGGAAAGGGTAAAGGTTAGACGTTGTGTAGCCAGGCATTGAAGGCTGATGCTGCATAATGATCTTGGTGATCTTACAAGATTTTTCCAACTTAAACGATTCTGTGAGAAGTGACTGTCATCTTAATTAACTCAGAGATTTCAGTGTTGTCTTTCCACAATTGAAAACATAGCCTCAGGTGGTGAAAGCCAGTTTTCAAATGGCTAGGGTTTTGCTGTGAAGGGAGGCTTTCATTTTTGCCTAAACTGTGGAAATAAGGCAGGAGCCACACGGCCTGAGAATAGTTATGCTGGGTTTTTAAATGAAATATCAAATTGAACTTGCTTGCTAGGCTACAGGCAGCAAATGGCTGCATTTTTTACTTCAAGTTGATGCAAATCCTCGTCACCTCATCCTGATCTTCTTGGTCTTCCTCCTCCAACTGTTTTCAATAATAAGTTGATGAAATGTCTTCAGTATGGTTTCTGACAGTTTGTTTGTACTCTGCAGGTCCTGGGAAGCAGTAGATGTAATTTGAAGAAAATTTGAAGGAACAAATGGCTTTAGCTGGCTGCCCAGACTCCTTTTTACATCTTCCTTATCGGATAGTAAGTTGTGAAATTGCATGTTTGTGTCAGCTTGTAGCATCATATTTCTGTGTGCCGGTGATTGATTGTGCATTCAAACTTTTCATCAAACTGCTAATAGCTGTCTGGCAATTCTCTGGGTTTTGCTAACATTTTGGAAACAGAGCCTCTGTTACCACTCTGTATTCAAGTTCTACTGCTGAAAAAAATTTTATCAATTATATGTATGGATTAAGATTTGATATTTTTCTTTAAAATAGCCATTTCCTATTTGGGAGAAGGCACTTGTTTCCAAAGAAAAGGTGGCAAGCTACAGTACCAGTGAAATGCCTTGCACCAAAATGTATCAGTTTGCTGAATGCTATATTTGTAGGAACAAAAGCAGAGATTTTTACACTTGGTTAGATCCTATGCTTTTTGAGTCATTGTGCTGTATCTAAGCAGCCAATATGGCATATTACAAAGAGTATATTTTAAAAAACCCTCAGCTAAATTCAAAAGTACTTGGCAAAAATGCATGTAGAAGTTCTCTTTTTTCCCTGGGCAGTTTTAGTTGGCATAATGCTTGCTTTGTATTTTTTATGAAACTGTAAATGCTAGTTTGGATATGATCTTTTCTTTTTACTTTTTATCTTCTGTTTTCATAATATGATTACCACCCTGAGGATTCAGTTATGATTTTGGACCCCGCAGATACACAAATAATTAAACAGTGTCATGTGACATTAAAACCTTTTCCTTTTGTCCCAAGAGAAACATTGCTAGTAGTGATTACTACAGTCATGCTACTCATTTGGAAGAAAAGCAAAGAGCCAGACAAAAACAACAACAAAATTTCCAAAAAACATCCTTAGGATTAGGATTTGTACATGTTGTGTAATATGTCAACGTACAATTTTTTTTTCCCCAACAGGAAACCTCTAATTAGTTAAAAGTCTAATGTTAGTATATGCTGAGTTGTCAGCTGAATGTACCTGAATGCTTTTCCCGATAGCAGGAAAAACATAACAGTTCTTTTATAGCTTCTCTTGCAGCTATAAAAATAGACTGGACTTTGAGAAAATTGGATGTCCTGAAAATCTGTTACTATACTTGGATCTATGATTTTAAAAGAGTATGTGAATAGATATGCCTGGACTTCATAATTTTGATGCACTGTGAAATTATGTTTCCAATTCATTTAGAGCATCATCTGAGTCATGATGTGAAGCTGAGGGAAAGGAGAGCTATGTAAGAGAAACTTGACATTCCAGGCAGTCATTTTTGAGCTGCAAGTTGTTTAACTGAGTGTCAATCTCTCCTGTGAAAATTGTGTCTTCAGTGGTTCATAGGAAGTAAGAATGTAAATTTTCATTGGTACTTCCCTTGCTCTGACAAACCCTGTAGATAATCTGCTTTAGTCTGGGGCAGTCAGCAGACTGGAAGTGTCAGAGCAACATGGGGTGACTTAACATGGTGGGAAAGTGACTCAGTTATTTTTGGTCAAAGCTTAGTGTGTATTAACTACCCTAAGTGCTTATAACCAGTTTGAAGACTAGCTGTGGAAGCCCATTCACAACTACTGTGCCTTCTGTCAGAACTGAAGTTTGCATTAAAAAAACCCTGAACATCTGTTTTTCCACCCCTACTAAATCTGACTTAGGAGCTTTCATCAACTTGTCTTTCAAATTTGGCTGCAGTGAAAGCATTTTGTTGGTAAAGGGCTGAAAGAAGGTTAAACTAAATATGCTCTAGATTAGAGTGTAAAGAAGTATTCTATTTTTTCAGCACATTTTCTTACTTAATGGGAATGAAAGGCTATGAAGGACACAGCTCCAGAGATCCCAAGGTTGAGACCTTAATGCTGTAAATTCAGTATTAGAATAAATTGACACATTGCAGGTTGGGATTATATTCAAGGCAAGAAAAATGGGAACCTGGATAAGTGAGTATGCATTACAGAATATCCTTTAGGATGTCTTGCTGCCAGTCCACCTTTTCTCAGTTTTTAATGTTTTTGGAGAGATGGGCAAGGTATAGATCTCGGACTTTCTTACCAGACTCTTTGTTTGCAAGGTATGCTGCTTTCAGAAGCTTTCAGGTCTTGTTTAAGAGCCTTTTTTTTCTTTTTCGTTTAACTTTCTCAGGAATTAGCACATAAACCAGTCACACTGAGTGCATTCTCCTAGAAACAATCTCTAACTCTGTTAAAAAAAAAAAAAAAAAATCAGTACTATCTTTCAGTGGCTTTCAGGAGTCCTTTCCAAATTCTTGAACTCTTCAATAAAAATCCGGCAGTGAGAATTGGCAGTATTTGTCTTCTGTTCCTGGAAATTCAGAACATAGTCCCAGAATTTCTCAGAAAAAACTGGATGATTTACTGTGTTTCCGTTCTTTTGCAATCTGTAGTCACAACAGTATTTATGTGCAGTGACTTGAACTCTTGGGGAATATTTAGTTCTTTAACCCTTTGCATTAATTGTACAAGTCTCAGTGACATAAATAACAAAAAGACAAGGTTTTTTTCCCTCAGTTTATGAAGATAAAATTTTGGGCATGCGGGAATGTTCTGTTCATCTTCCACCTTCTGCCTTCTGTTTGTTTGCTCATGACCAAGATGCAGGTGTGACTTCAGTAATAATTAATATAGTTTGGTTTTAGTGAGCTGAATTCTTATTTGAGAAAGAACTTGTAACCTGGTATAAAATGGGCTACAAGCACTTGGCCACAAAGTAGGGAGAAAATGGAAATTGCTTTCTGTTTTATGTACAGAGCTGTGGATTTCAGGATTGCTAATAATCCTCTCGATCAAATAAGAGTGCAGAATATTGCACATCATACTTGAGAAGCTTTGTGCACTTGAAGAGTAGGAATTAAATACCTAAGAGAATTAATCAGAGGCTAGCTACTGTAATGAAAGCCTCTTTCAGTGATGTCAGATTTGTGGATGTGAAGGTGATTTGCTGCCAATACTAGAACTACAATAGCAATACTGCTCTGCCTTCATCTCGAGCAACAGTTAGGCAGAGGTTCTCCAGATTTTAGTATGGTAGCTTTGATTCTTGTTTTCAATAAAATGGTAACAGTAAGTTAGAAGACACCTTTGGAGGTCATCTGATCCCAGTCCATGGCATGTTGAGGTTATACTTTTTTCTAGAGTGCTTCATCTTAATGAGTGTAGTTTTTCAGGAAACTTGCTTTTTTTATTTTCAGGGATGACTTGCTTATATTGGGGAGTTAGAGAAGAGAGGGTTTCTCTTGTAATGAAAGGGGCAAAAAAGCCCCTTTTTGATTTGATTAAATCTCTAATTTAATTAGAGAATTACCTTGATGGATGCAATAATCCTCACCCTTGTGACATCCAGGTGCCTTCTATATGACTCAGTCACCTCTTCCACTTTGGTATTGAACAGTCTGTTATTTAGTGTTAATCTAGGTACACATGCTGCAGTCCGTGTTTGGGTGCATAAAGTGTCTTTTATCATAAGAAAAACCTGCATTAAAAACATTTGATTGCAGAATTTGTCTCCAAGTGGGCTTGGAAAGGGCTGTTGAAACTTATGTTTTGGCCCTCATTGCCTGACACTGAAAATCTTTGGTAGCTTGGCTTTTGACAGTTGTTTATCGATTCTTTGGAGATGTTTCTTGCCAGTTGTCGTAAGAAAGACACCACGCCAAAGTGGTTCTGGTCACTCCCCTCCTCAGCTGGGCAGGGGAGTGAAAATATGATAAAAGGCTTACAGGATGAGATAAAGGCAGGGAGAAATCACTCACCGAGTACCATCACAGGCAAAACAGACTCGACTGGAGGAAATTAGTTTAATTTATTACCAATCAAATCAGAGTAAGGTAATGAGAAATAAAGGTAAATTTTAAAAACACATTCCCCCCACCCTGTCCTACTTCCCTGGTTCAACTTCACTCCCAATTTGCTCTCCCTCCTCCCCTCCAGTGACACGGGGGGATGGGGAATGGAGATTGCAGTCAGTTCATTAGACATTGTCTCTGACAATCATTCCTCCTCAGGGGGAGGACTCTTCACACTCTTCCCTTGCTTCAGCATGGGGCCCTTCGCAGGGAGACATGAACTTCTCTAGCGTGGGTCCTTCCCACATGAGCACAGGTCCCTTCCATGGGGTGCAGTCCTTCTGGAACAGGCTGCTGTGCCTTGGGAGGGTCACAAGGCAGAAACAGGGCCAGAGTGAGCTCTTCTCTCCGTGGGCGCACAGGTCCTGTCAGCAGCCTGCTCCAGCATGGGCTTCCCGTGCTGCCACAGCCTCATGTGTGCATTTACAAGCTCCGGCAGAGGGCCCTGGATGGGCTGTAGGTGGATCTCTGGCTCCCCTGTGGGACTCTACGGGCTGCAGGGGCACAGCTGATTCACCATGGTGTGCACCACGGGCTGCAGGGGAACCTCAGCTCCAGTGCCTGGAGCACCTCCTCCCCCTCCTTCTGCACTGACCCTGGTTTCTGCAGAGCTGTTTCTCTCACATATTCCCACTCCTCTCTTCCTCTGCTATTTGTCTGGTTTAGGAATGGTACTCCTTGGTTTAGTTCTTCCACTGGGACTCTCCAAACAACACTGGTGCTGGGTCGTTCCCTCAGCCCCACCCCTGGGGGTGGGCAGAGAGGAAGATCGGAGGCACAGAAGGCAAAGATAATAGGTTAAGACGATAACAATTTACTCGAAACAACCATGAGATAAGAAAAGGAACAGTAACAGCAACAATATTGACAACAAAAGTGTTTCTTAGAGAGTGATTTCACTTGCAAAATGCTCATGGAACCTGACCAGTGCCAGGCTTGCTCACTAGGAAGGAGCCATTTCTCCTCAGAATCCCTTTTTTTCCACCGTGGGCAATGAGGTGAGGTGGTATAGAATAACCTCCTGTCCTAGCCATGCCGCGTCCCAGCTACTGCAAACATTAACCCTGTCTTGGTCAGAACCAGGACACAATTGAACAGAATTTTGTTTGGTTTTTTTTTCCCTCACAGAAGCAACCTGTGTCCCTCCCCTGACTATCATGCAAACCCAATATGTGATTTTCAAGATTCAAAACAAACCGTGGCTTAATTTACTCCTATTAGGCTTAAATGTACGATTCTGCTTGCATAAAATTAGTGCCAGAGTTTGAGTTTTTCGTGCTAAGAGGACAACATGAAGGACCAGAGTGCACAAGCAGGCTTTCAAAGTCCTTGGGCATAGCTGAGTGAAAAAACACCAGATGCATTATTACATTGCATCATTCTTCTACATATTGCATAAAGAAAAGCTGAAATGTTGCTACTGCCAATGCAGAAAGTCATCAGATTTGTGAAATATGGTGTCAGTCAACAGATCTTTTATTGACGATACTCTTGTTTTAACAGTTTGCGTGTATGTGGTGTAGAGGGTTGACGGACTGGAGCAGACAAAGTACAAAGCAGCGTGAACATTAGTGAATGTTTTTACAAGACATGTTGCCTCCAATATGAAGTTATGAAATCTGTCTCCCTGAGTGCAGACTGCAAATGTTTTTTACAGATAGAGTTGATGCTGCTTGTTAGTTTTCATTGAGGACCAATTGAAGCTAGATTTCTAGCCTTTATTTTTCTTGGAAAGAAATCTGTTTAAAAATTGTCCTGAAACCAGTTGTTTTCATTAACATTGAAATAAAAATGTGGTGCTTACCTCCTAAAGAGGAGAGGTAGTGTACTTGCCACCACTATGGTGTATCATCAGAATACTTTATATGAAGCAAAATAATGTCGAAGAAATTTGTATCTTGCACTAAGCTTGTATACAATTGATTACACTTTCCCTTCTTACAAGAAATAGTCATCAATTTTTTTTTTTATTTTTGATGTACCAGTTTACCTTTGTACATTTCCAGTCACAAGTATGTATCTTACTGTTTGCACTTCTGCTTTTGTATTCTAAATTGCAGAATTTGGTTGGCAAAACATAAAGTCTTTTTTTGTAGGTGAATGGAAGGAAGACATTTCAAGTGGCTCAGTCCACATTTTTCAATTATGTGAACTTTTTCAACCCATCGACAAAAAAGACTCAAAGCACTCTAGTGGTCAGTCATACCATTTGCTACTTGCATTACTACTAAGATTGGTCAGGAAACAACATAGATATTGCAAATCAAGTGAGGAAATAAAGTAAAGAGGTTTAATTTTGCATCTTCCTGTTAATTGATTTCATGCTTAAGCACTAGACTGAACCCGTCATTAAATGCAAGCAGTCTCTTGATTTAGCTCTGGTTTTCATACATGTTTAAGCCTACAGTTTGCTACTTTTATACTTGAGAGAAAGTTGAGGGGGGATCATGGGAATGTATATAAATACCTGAAACGTTGTAAAGAGAAGGGAGCCAGGCTCTTTTCCCTGGTGAGCAGAGCCGATGAACACGATCTGAAACACAGGAGGTTCCCTCTAGATATTGGGCAACACTCTCACTGTGAGGGTGAGTGAGCATTGGCAGAGGTTGCCTAGGAGAGGTGGTTAAATTGCCATCCTTGGAGATAGTCCAAGGCCATCCAGATGTGATCTCAGGCAGTTGGCTGTAGGTGGCCTGCCTGAACAGGGGATTGGACCAGGTGACTTCCAGAGGTCTCTTCCAGCCCCAATCATTCAGTGATATTGTGAAAATCAAAAGCAGTGGGTCTCTTTAGGTTCTGACTTCTATGCAACTTTTAAGGTGATACTTCCAGACTGGAAAAATGCCCATGTTGATAAGAACAGACTATTTTCTGTTGTTCTCTCACAAAACTTCATGAAAACATTCTAAAGCAATGGTAACAATCAGTTTAGCAGACTATAGCACCAAACAAAATCCTGTATATTTTTTCATGAGTTGGATCTTTTCCAAATGAGTAAATATTTAACATGCTGTTTACCAACGGGTTATTTTGGAGAATTACCAGTATGAGTTTTTTCATGTTAATAACAGCTCTAATTTAACAGAAGAGAGTTGATATACCAGTCCTAAGACAGCTTCACACTTCAAATGCCTGCATAAATATAAGAAGGTAGAAACCTGAAATACAAAGGAATGGAAGCTTTTTTTTTTTTTTAAATTGCATTGGTTATTGCCAACTGGAATTACGTTAGTGATAGTTTGGGGGGGTGTGCTTTTTATGAACATTCCTCCTACAGATGTTCTGTGCTCTACATATGAGTAAATAGTAACCAGTGGAGAAGATTATTTTGTTTTTTAAGAGGAAGATGATATTGCTGTGTATTTGGAGCTGTCATTTTTCAAGAAAGCACTGTGGCTCGGATAATTCTTAGTTTTGTTGTCCATGCCAGTTGGCTCAGAGAGATCTTTTCTATCCTTGGAAAAGACCAGTGATATATTGTTGCCTTAGATTTAAGTATTTCCAAGAAATATATCTAGATACAGACCTTGTGTAAAGTTATGCCCAGTACATTTTCTTGCCTTACATAGTCTAAAGAAAATCTGTTTGATCAAAGGAAAGACAATATTTCATAAGCACTTACTTATATATTTTTTTTAAGTTAAAAAAGGAGGGTGGAAAAAATTCCTCCAAACTACCACCCCAAATCCTGTGATTCTGCATGCAGCTGTTTGATCAAATCTGAGAAGAGAATTTTCTTGTTTCTAAAAAGAAACTAGGTACAGTTTCCAACCTTTATTGTTCATGTGATGCCCCATGGCAGAGATCCCCTTGTTTCTACACTTGCAGACTTTCTACTCCAAACTGAAGCTGCTGATTCAAAGAAGAGTGGAGAGCCTGAACTCACTGTCGCCTTGGTGTGGTGAAGGTATCATTTACTTTGTAGAGCTAGGGATAAGTAAATCAGGTCCACCTACCACTAGCTATGACTGAAAACAGTCTTTACCTGCTCTTTTTGCATCCCCTAGGAACTTTTCTTTCAGTTCTTAATATAATGTAATCTGAAATGGTCTTTTTAAGAAGTTATTCCTAGGTTCCCACAAGACCCTGCCACTTTTTGAGGTGTATCTTTCATTCCTAGTGTTGCAGTTATGTTCCTTTTGTGGAGAGGTGGGATGGAAAGTGCTGCACAGAGCAAGGACTTTGTCCTTGTATGGCTGACTTTGCTTTTTCAGGATGGAATTTTACCAAATTGATCAGCTTTCAGGAATCCTTCATGGAAAAAGGGCCAGATTATTGGTATTAATGGCCTTTTATGCTAGATAGTATTGATATTTTAATACGAGGCATTAAGATACAGTGTTTTTATTTCTGGTTTTGAAAGAACAGTGAGCAGTCAAAGGTGGAACACAAATGCCCAGCAAAGCTCTCAGGCTTTACTGCTATTTTAAGATAGCTTTGGCCTGCGTACTGGTACGACCAGTGTGCATATTTGAAATTCTAGCCTCTACAATGAAAAGACAAGCCCTCGGAAGCAGCCAGTGGTCTTGGAGCATGCTGGTCCTTTGCTAGCTGAATGTTAAATAATGACTTAAGACTCTACTACACACTGGCTGTAGCTCTTGATGTCTTACACATTGGCTCCATTTTTTGACATAATTTTGGCAAGTGGGGGAACCTGGCAATCCTTCATGCTAGAGGCCTTAGCTCTAATAAAGCGCTTTAGTTATTAGCACAAGTAAATAGTTGTCCATTTGTGCTTCATTAATGCATATTAGTCATACAGTAAATACTGTCATGCTGGCAAGTTCCCCAGAATAGTGAATACTTCTGAACGGTTCAGGAGGGGGTTTCTGACAAAGTGGTGTTGGCACCTTTCTTGAAGAAGTTCTTGAAGCTATTAGTGGAGGACTGTGACAGGCTCACGTGAAATTTGTAGGATTGATACTTCAGTGGAAGAGGTATTTTTGATGAATTTTATGCTGTTGCAGTAGGTTCTTCTCAAGTATTCAGTTGACTTTTCTACAGCCTTCAGCTATATTGAGGCAGGTTGTTTTGGGCTGTGGGGAGTACAAATGAAGTGCCTGCTCTTCTAATGAAAACAGATGTTCCAAAAATCCCATATGATTGTCCAGTATTGTAAAATTTTAACTATGTACTTGAAGAAACCTAGTATATGCAGCTAGATGAAATCAGAAGGCAGCACAATGGTCCATGATCTGTGTAAGTGTTTTGGTTTCTTGATAGGTAAGACCCTTAGTAGAAATGGTATAAAATTGCAAACAAGTATGACTATGTTCTTTGGAACAGCCAGCTTAGATTTACAAGTTGCTTTTTTTTTTGTCCTTTGAGTTCCTGGAAGTGACTTCCAGAAGAACTTGCTCCATACTCTTGCTGACTTGTCAAGGCTTACCAGCTTCTGGTTCTTCATATTGTCATCCTCACCTGTTTTGAAGAGGAATGTGTTTTCTGCCTCTGCAGTCGCCAGGATCATCCTCTGATTAGTGACTTACTCTTTTGAAGACGAGAGAGTAGCCTTGCATTCGTTGGCTAGCTTCCTTTGCATCTTCTAATGCATCCTATCTGCTCCTAGTTAGCTTGTCTGATCCTTAACTTTCCTTTGCTGTGACTAATGGTTCAGTCCTCTGGATGCTGACACTGTACTCAAAGATTGGGGAGACATGAGGAGGAACTAGGAAAAACTGAGGCAAAAAAATCATTGGTCTTTTGTATCATTAGCTGCTGGGTCTTGTGCACAACTGAGAACTAAAAAAACTAGTATTAGCCATCCTTTTGTCCTTACTTGCCTATGTAACAATTCCTTGTTTTTTCTTGGCATCCTTTGCTTGCTCCAGCTCTTCTGCATGTGCACAGTCTCCATGTTCTTTCTGCATAACCTCTTCGTGCTTCAGCCTTCTTTGCATTTCAGCATTTAAGCTGAGGCAGGTGTTGCCTGTCCATTCAGCTGGCCTTCTGCCATTCCCTTGTGACTTTCTGCATGCCACAATGGACCATTTTTGAGGTTTGATTGAGGCTGTCCTGCAAGATCACATTGTTGCCCTGAGTAGCTTCGTTCTTCAGAGAAATCTGCCATGGGAACCTTGCACGAAGATCCTTGAACAGGCCAAAAATCTGCTTTCCCACAGTCCAGGACTGTAATTCTGCTGGTAGTCTTGCTCTCTTTGCTTACTCATTACTGTCATCTCCACTGTCATCAACCTCTTCCTCCCCAGATGACTCTTCTTTGTCTACCAGCTGGCTTTGCCAGCTTGTTGGTCAAGCAGGAAAATGCTGCCAGTTGGCTCACTCATCGCTTATGAAGTTATCTTCAACCCACTCCAGAAACCTTTGTAGTGTCCAGTGCTGGCTGCAGCTGGAGCGGCACTGTTTGCTTGTGAGTGGGTCAGAAATGTGATTTAGCCAATCTGCGTCAAGTTTCTCCCCATCCCATGCACCTGGCTGCAAAAATGGACTCATTCAGTTTGAGCAAGACAGGTATTCTGAACATTAATCTTCTTAAAGATGGTGAGTGCCTCTTTTGGGAAGAAGTATTGAGGTGGAAAATGAGGGATTTGGCAGTGTGACAGAAACGAAGAAGAACCTAGAGGTGCTAGCCAATTGTTCAGGTGTTTCCTGTCCTCGCACTGTCCTTTGTGGCTTCCTAGTCAGGCTATTGGTACCCAGTCTCCTGTCGTGGCGCTCTCCTGGCTTCCCTGATGTTTACTCTTTCTCACAAGACTTACATCCAAATGGACTGTCTCCCATGCTGTCTCCTGCGAGGACCTACTGCCAGCCGTATCTCCCCAGGACTGTCCTTGGGGTGGTGTAGGGAAGCTCCCTCTTACTGAGTGGCTTACAAGCTTCTGCCATCAGATCTGACTGCTGCTGCTCTCCTTTGGTCTTGACTGCCCTGTCTCCAAGTCATTTGGTGGAGAGGCACCAGGAGAGTCCTGGCCAGATGTTCCCCTTTCCTCTCCCCTGTGGGCCCATTGGCAGAAGAGATGCCATCCGCATGCCTGGAGAGCACGGAGGCAGTGCAGATCAGGGAACAAGGGCCAACAAAAGCCTTCAAATGCATGTACTGTTTTTTTGATTGTACAGAGTTTGTGCCTAGCCTGGCAAGGCCAACGTCTCCCTTTCCTGCCTGTGGGTTTTCTACCTCTTCCATCTCTCTGGTAGAGACCTGACCTCCCAGGATTTCCTTGAGTGGTTATGTTCAGGCTGATAGAGAGTACTGCCTGGGGGGAGCTTGGGAGACAATGTTCTGGCCCTCCTGGAAGGAGATCATGGGGTCTTTCTGGAAGAGATCTTGGCAATGACGATGTCATGAGACATTTAACTGTATTTGTGGCTAGTCCACTTCCATGGGCCATCTTTCCTAATCACCCTCTGTGGGCTCTGTCTCCTGCCACCTGGTTGAGTGAAGCCCTTTTATTCTGCACAGTCTTTCTGTGTGCTTGTACCCTGTTCCCCCTCTGCATATCCTCCTTCTTCCAGAGCTCTTTCTTGGGCTCATTCTTCTTGGCCACACCATCATGACCCCTTGTCATGACCTCTTTGAAAGATTTCTGCAGAAGGTAACTCCAGGATCATATATAACACACATGTTACATGCATACATAAATAATCCATTTATTAAAGCAACTTGGCATCTCTTACAGTCTTGTTTTTTCTGGAGTCCTTTATGTCCTCGGAGTTATGACAAGCTGCTGGCTGTTGAACATGAACTGCCTGTATGGTTAAGTCACAAACCATAACTGCTATGCTGGATGAGAGCAAGTTGGAAAAATCGTTTTCTGACAGCACGTCTTTTAGAGTATGACTTGCCCTGAAGATTAAAATAAACCCAAACCCACAAGACCAGAAACTTCTCATCCATTGACTGTCCCAGTAGCATCTTCTGAAACAGGGATATTGACACAACAACATGTATTATTATGATGTGAGATTACATACATGCTGTCAGTATTGTGGTGTGCTAATGAGCTTCTAGGTAATCTGTCACAGTTAATTTTCTTGTTTTAGCTAAATAAGTAGTTTTCTGTTTATCTATATCCAGAAGGTGGCCCATTCCTCTCACCCACAGCTTGATTCTGAAGCCTAGTAAAGTTTTTCCTCTTCTCCTCCTCATCCTATGATTCTCTTTTTTTTTTTTTAATCTCTGATTTGACTTTAATCTCAGCAGGAATATTTTCCACTGCCTTTTATTTCATAGACCTGCATTTTTGGGTTAGAAAGAATAGCTCAAAACTTGAGGAAGCAGTACAATAAACACTGGTTGTGCTGTGAAAGGTACCACCCTGAATTAATCACCATTCAGCCGTAGTGTGGTAGCTGCTCATGTGCAAGCTGCCAGCCCCTTGAACTGCAAGGTAAACAAGTTACTTTCCTTCCCTAGTCTTCAGCAGTGGTTTCACAGAAGAGAAAGAAAAGCCATTTCAATACCGACTGAACAGCAGCTCATCCGATTGCATCCCATCTTTTCTTGGAGCGAAGAGTAGAAATCCATTTGCAGAGATGTTCTTGCGGTTGGTAGCAGTAGTGTTTCCGTGGTGGTAAAGCCAGCATGATCAAACATTGCACATGTGGATTTATTACAACTGTGGGATTTCTTGAACTTTTCTTCTGGCTGACCAGCTTTGCAATCTCTGTTCGAGTCTCCTTGTTTGGAGATCCTTTACCTGGGCAGGTCTTGTTTTGAGGTGGTTTGCTTGTTTTGTTTCATGTGCTGCCTTGGCAATGTTTGACACACCAGACCTTCCTCCAGTAGCATACTGGTAGTTATGAAACCCTTTTGATCTGTTGAGGCTTTAATGTAGCCTCAGAGGCTTTGTGTGGAATTAAAGCAGCTGCTGCTAACCATGTAGAAGTGGCTGAGTGTATTTTCTGACATGCTGTGGATAACTTCCTTGGATGTGTCCAGTTGGTGTTAAAAGAAGTGGGGAGGAGCTGTATAAAATAAGCGGTCACTCGACACACTTACACTGCAAACAACTTCAAAACAGAACAAAACAAAAAGAAAACCTTCCAAGCATGAAGAGATGATTGACGTGCTTGCTTTTAGTGTGCCAGCTTCTGCAAAAACTGAAGATTTATACTTTGTATTGTGTTTTCCTGGGACAGCGTGCAATTTTACATGTAATTTGTTACTATTTAAATGCAAATTGCTGATCTTTTGTAAATTTTCTTCCTTCAGAGAATGTTAAGTCAATAAAGATTTTCTGATAAAGCCATCTTCTTAATGCAGGATAACTGGTAGAGCTACTTGCAATTAACTCCCTTTCCTCAAGGAAAGGAAAACATGGCAACCACTACCTTGAGAGGGATAGATACAAATATATATTTTTATTGATACTGGAACAAGTGTAACAATGAAGCATATTTCATATGGTACCTAGATTTTTGGAAATTAGAGATGGGTAAACTAGGCAGAGCACTGAGAGGAGTTCTCATGCTAAAAAGTACCTTTGAGGTGCTTGGATTTTACTGTAGTCAAACGTAGTTACTTCTTTTTCTAAGGACAATGAAGATGAAGAAAATCAGAATCATTTAGGCTGGAAAAGACCTCTAAGATCATTGAGTCCAACCTCTGATAGATCACCACCCTGTCAACTAGACTGTGGCATTAAGCTCCATATCCAGTCATGAACATGTTCAGGGATGGTGACTCCATCACCTTCTTGGGCAGTTTGTCCCAATGTTTAACAGCCCTTTTCATGAAGAAATTCCTCTTGATGTCCAACCTGAACCTCCTCTGTTGCAGCTTGAGGCTGTGTTCCCCCATCCCGTTGCTGGTTGCCTGGGAGAAGGGGTGGACCCCCACCTGGCTACAGCCTCCTTTCAGGCAGTTGTAGAGAGTGATAAGGTGTCCCTGAGTCTCCTTTTCTGCAGGCTAAACAACCCCAGCTCCCTCAGCCACTTGTCGTAGGACTCATTCTCTAGACCCTTCACCAGTGCTGTTGCCCTTCTCTGGACTTGCTCCAGCACCTCAATGTCCTTCTTGTAATCAGGAGCCCAGAACTGGACACGGAGACTCAGCGTGGCTGAGTACAGGGTGACGATCACTGCCCTGGCACTGCTGGCCTATTTTTGATACAAGCCAGAGTGTCATCAGCCTTCTTGCCCACCTGGACACATGCTGGCTCATGTTCGGCTGCTGTGGACCAGCGCCCCCAGGTTCTTTTTCGCTGGGCACCTTTCCAGGCACTCTTCTGCAGCCTGGAGTGTTGTATGGGGTTATTGTGACCCAAGTACAGGAATTGGCACTTGGACTTGTTGAATCTCATGTAATCATCCCTTTGATCCAGATCCCTCTGCGCAGCCTTCCTGCCCTCCAGCGGATCAGCCATCCCGCCCCACATAATGTTGCCTGTGAACTTACTGAGGGAACACTTGATACCCTCATCCAGCTCATCAGTAAAGATACTGAAGAGGACTGGGCCCTGTATTGAGCCCGCAAGTTTCTTTCATTTTGAGAAATGGGAATAAGACAGTCGTGCACTGAAATAGTCAGGATGGCTCCTTTTGTAAGTCTTATCTTAATTTTTGTTCTCTTTCCAGCTGTTATGCATTGACAATTTCTATGTAAGTATTTCTGTAATGCAGACTGCAGCATCATTTGTATTATTGAAAAAATTGAAATTTTGTCCAACCGTTGTGTGCTATCACTCAGATATGAAGTCTAATAGTGCATCACTGTGAGGATTTTTTTTTTTCCAGGAAAACTGTTTTGAACATCACTGTGAAAAGTGTAGTTATGTATGTGACTTTCTTAGAGCTGCACAGGTTAAGTGAGATTCATATATGTTTAAGGAAAGAAATGCAGATATTCAGGCATGTTGTTCTGTTGGTAATGATGTGGGGTTTCATTTATTTTTTTTTTTCTATTCTGAAGGCTTGTAAAGTAACCCGTTACTGCAATATAAGCAGTACAAAAGAACTGTTTCTTTTTTAAGTACCCATCTATTGCAGACTATTTCTTAGACTCCAACATTTTTTTGCATAAATTACATTACTGATTTGCTCTGACTGTAACCCTGACATTTGGTTAGGGGAGAACACAGCAGTCTGTTCCAATACAAGACCCAATGCTAGGTTATTAATCATGAGTAATTACTGTGCCTTACACTAGTGTCTGTGATTTCTGTGGAGTTTAAGTAGGGTATAGAGCAGTCAACTGAAGTGTATAAACATTTGCCCCATATCTGAGATTCAGAAATGTTTTTTTTTTTTTTTTTTTTTTTGGCAAGGTTTGCTGTTTTGGAGACATGTAAAGAGTTAATTCTGTATTTAACTGAGAGCAAGTCACTACAAATGCCCTTGTCTGAAGTGAGCAATGAGTTCTGGGGCAGATGGCACCATGTAACAGGAGAATGGATCTTTATCTGAGCAGAAAGATGTGTGGTCCAGGTAATTAGGATCATAGGTTTGATCAAATGGGACAGGCAGTTCTAGACCTAGTTAACTATGTATCTAGTGCCGAGGATCACTGTTAAGAAGGAGGGGAGGGGTACCAAGCACACCCTAAATTTCAGCAATTGAGCAAATTGGCTAGAAAGTAGAGTGATGAGGTCCATGTTGCTAATAGTTGAAGCAAGGAAGGATAGCAAAGTAGTCTTGTATGAATTTGTTCAACATGACACTTGAAATTGGTCAAATGATCAGTTTGAAGACCTGAAGAGCAATTTCATTAGCAGGTGAGAGTTACTTTGCTTGCTGACATCCAGTAAATTTTAATGGTCTGTGTGGGCACAGGAGGTTTATCATTTTATTACTTCTGTCGAGGGCTGTGAAGAGCCATCTTCACTTGTTGGCCTTTTCAGATTCTCAGTTTAAACCTGAACCATCACAAAGACAAAAGCAGGATAGCACTATTGCCTGTAGGACAGCAGACCCACATTCAGATGGTATAAATTCCTTTGTGTTTCATGCTACTTCCATTCCTTTGTTAAGAGTTTCATCTATCTTGATGTCTAGGGCTTCCTAGCTATAAGCTTACATACACTTAAATGTAATTTAGGTTATCTGGCTGTGGTTGCCACTTCCCAAAGCACAGAGATTTGAATATAAATCCCTGAAGAGAATGCACTTCTATGGAAATAGTGGTTCCTTCAACCAGGTGGCGTCTTCCCTTCTCTTCTCCCTTCCCTGGCCGGAGACACACAAATGTGTTGCTGCAGTGCCAGATCCAGAGTCCACCAGCTCATCTTTTCAAGCACTGAGCGTTCCAAGGTTAATTCAGGGCATCATTACCCTCTGCTGGGACAGACTGTCCAAGGCACTTTGCAGAATGTCTCCTTTTAACGTGGTGAAAGGATGCTGTCAAAACCTGACTCCCAAAGCCAGTGTTCTTGGAAGCAGCTGGCCAGCAGTGCTGCCATAACCAAAGCTGTGGTAGATTTGATGCCAAGTAGAACAGATGAGCTACCTTGTATTTCACAAGTCTGAGCATGGGGAGGCCAGCGTGTTGGAAAGGATCAAATATCCTGTACCTTCTTTCTGTGTTACAGCTTCCCTTGGAAGAATATATGGAGATTCTTTATTTTTTAATACAAGCTAAAAGGAGATGATTTTGAAGATGTTTTCTCAGATTGGACAGGTGTGTTAGCAAGTGTGTGATGCTGAAATTTTCCATTGCACCAGGGTACAAATATTCATTCCCATTACGTTTCTTCTTGTCCTTCTGATGAAGAAGGAATGGAAAGTGACCCTAGTAAGGATTCTTGAATAGGCTAAAGGTTTTATGAGCAACAACACATTGTTGTGGGTTGCATTACTCCCTTAGATTGCATGAGCACCATCCAGTATAGTAGTTAACATGTATGAACTTGTGCTTTTGGCTCAGTCTAAGTAGTGTAGTCTGTTAAGTGTCAGTTCTTTGATACAAGATCTCACTGAAAAGCCTCTTTAAAAAGAAGAGGAATATGACATACTGCTTTAGGGTATACTTTCTCATGGTAACAAAAATTCAATTCCTATTGATAAGTATGGTTCATGCTCACAAAAACCAGATTTTTCAGGGACTTTAATGTTTGAGTCAGTATTGACCAAAACCAAAGAGCTTAGAACATGCAGCAAAGGATGCAGCTTTGAACATGTATCTTTGTCAGTGGCAGTCCCTTGCCAGTGAGAGTGACTGGCTTAGGAGGTAAGGCTAATTTACAGTTAAGTACAAGCTAGAGATACATTATCACGTTCTGTGGGTACCAGCAGAAGAAATAAAATTTCCATGTAAGTATGTGACTTTCCTACTGTGATAAATTTCCTAACATAAACTTCATTTATTCAGTGGTGTTTTGTTAGAAATGAAAAGAAACCTAGTTTGTTTTTAAAAAAAGAAGTTAAAGGATACTTTATCAGTAAGTAAATGCTTTATTTTTCTAAGTACCTTACAGGTGAAGACACCTCTAAGGAGTGATTGTGTTCATTGAGAAATTTGTGCAATTGTTTCTTTTCTGTGTTTCAAGACTTTATTTTAGCTATAAACTATGTAAACTGTCTCTAACAGCCACAGTGGTTTTAGTCTCATTAAAAATAGAACAAAGCTTTTAGCATTTCTAAGCCTGTCAGTTGGATTCCCTCCTTGCCAGCTGATTAAAAGACAGCAACCATGATGCATTAAATTTTCTTCTACCATAATAAGTGGCAGTCTGGTCCAAAAAGTGCACATGGTGGACTATACGATACATTTTCTCCGTGCAGAGTACGCGGAGACAGCTCAATTCTTGCAGAAGTGGTTGGTTCCTACTAAGAGAGGACTGCATCTAGTGAGAGAGTTCTTGCCAAATTTTGGGTTCAGGAGTGTTGAAAGCCCTGTTAATGTCAGTTTTGCAAAGATCAGCTCAGAGAAGCTGAATCTGTAATGTTAGCCTGTATGCATGCTGTAAAAGTGCATTGCTGGAGCTGTCACCTAACATGCTCTACTTGCTCCTGCCTTACTGGAGAAAAGCCTTTTAGGAGTGAACTGCTGCTACCAGATACTGTTGCAGGTTGCTAGTTGTGGTCCAGCTCTTGCTAGACTACATTAATTAATTAATTAATTTTCCTAGATGCCAAAGAGACACTGAGAGTCAGGGTAGGGGTGACAGGAAGAAGCTGCCTTGTGGGTGATGGTGGTTTTTGGTTTGCCCTGATAGCAACTGCAATGCAGGTAGTGATAAGTCACATAACTATACTCCTAAAAATAAATCTGAAGCACCTTCAGAAAAATAACTTTCTGGCTCAGCTATATAAGTGGCTTTTATAACTGTGTTGGGCCACAGCTTTTAGGAAGAAACCCTTCACTGGCTTGGGGCATGCACACTATGAGGTTTCAGTGTCGACAGACAACAGGGTCCAAACCCCCAATTTTTTTTAGACTTGAAGGATTTCTGATCAGTGGGTTGCTAAAGCCCAGAGAGGGTCAGGAGATAAGTTCCTGCAAGGTCAGACTGACAAGCCTTTCTGCCTTCCCCTGTATCATGGGACGTAATATAATTCCTGTGATTCATTTAACAAATTCTCTGCCACTGCAGAGACATGGACCACAGATGCAGGTCTGTCTTGTCTGTCAGTCTCATTTTCCTTCTCTCTTTGCTATTTCCTGGTCGTAGCTGTTGTATATGTTGCGTGGTGGGCTGGTAAGTCTGCTGGGGGTTGTAGGAATGTGTGGATCACAACAGGTCTGTGTGTCCTGCCAGGTTATCGCATGTTTTCAGTGATTTGTGGCACTGAGGATTGGAGGTGCTGTGGTGTGTTGGGAGGAATGTGCTGCTGCCTTTGCTGCTCCTGTAATCCCAAACTGGCTTGTTTATTCTTGGTCTCTAGGGTTATTGCTCCCAGTCTTGACAACCAGTACTGTAAAATCAGAAGGATTCCTGTAGTTAGTGGCTTTGCTACTTCAGGAGAGACAGTCCAACTTTTGACAAAGCTAAGTGGCTTTATTTTAAGCCCTTGTTTGTACAAGCTCTCTTAGCAATGGGAATGCTAAAATTCTAGGTTCACAGTTACTCTGTTGACTTACTGAGCCTTTCACTTGGCTCTTACCTAGTCAAATGATTATAGTTAAGAGGCAGGAAACCAGGTTACAGGTCTTTAATTATGTAATATGTGGGTTGTCTGAGAATGCGCTTTAAAGTTTTTTGCCTAGTGTGCAAAGCCTGTGTTTTCTTTATTTGTATGACATGTTAAAACACTCTGGCAGAAAACAGTAAAACATACACATTCTGAGTAAACTTGAAATCGTTTGCAAAGCAGTGACTTTGGACAAACCCAAGAACCTTGCACTTCCCTCAGGACTCTTACTTGGAACACATTTCCTCAAACTCTGGGGTGTCAGCTTGCTGCAAATACTTTGTACTAAACAGCTGTCTGATAGGGGACTGTGCTGCTGTGTTTTTAAGAAAGGAGTGTCACATGAATTACTAATTGATCTGGACTGTGGAGTTTGGATTAGAACTTGAACATTGGTCTGGATCTGTCAGTTGGATTTATTCTTGTAATAGCCTGTGTGTTTGCCTTCACAGGACTAAGAGTAAAATTGTGTGAGCAGAAACTCTGGATGGCTGTGGATACCAGTAAGCTATAGGAAAGTTTACTTAGATGAATAGCTGGCTACTCGGCACTTAGCATAATTGAGTGTATTTTCCTCTTTGGACATTTGATGCTTGAAGTAAACCAAAACTGCAAAATCATGGTATAAAGAATCAGCATAGCTTAAAAAGCGGTGCAGGAAGTAACTTTACATAAATGCAAACAGTCTTTTGTTTGGAAAGCGAGGAATCTTATGAAGCATCCTCAGAAGAAATGCTGCCTAATCTGTTCATTGCCTAAGGAAACTCTAGGGGCATGTTAAGAATGATAGTACTGGGTCAGATAAAGAAATGTTTGTCTATCTGTGTCCTTCATCTAAGAGCAACAAGTTGCAGATACAAAGAGAGAGTGTAATTTCTCAAAGTATCCCCTTTCTGCTCCTGAAGCCTGGAGCTGTGTCCACTTTTTCACAGCCCTTGGTGTTCACGTCTTCAGTGAATTTTTGTAATTGCTTTTTTTTTTCTGGGAACCACTTACACTTGAGCACTCTGCAATAGCTTCCTCGATCTGTCCTAACATAAGGTACTTCATTTTGCTTTACACAAGTTGCCTGAACAGAGTAAAGCTGTGGTGGTTCAAATAATGACTTTGCTAATTTTCTCTTTACGCTCAGCTAGTTTTAAGACCTGTACCTTGGTGTGATGAAGGAACACCGCCAGGTTGGCAGGGAGCTCCTGTTTGGCAGGAGTGCCCTCTCTGCAAACTGAGGCATATCTGCCTTGATAGTCTCCTAAATTGCGGTGAGACCCGTCAGCACGTCTGACTTTACTTTCTGTTGTGCTGGACGGTGTACAAACATCAGAAGTATGTCATGATCTTAATTTGTTGCTGTGGGACTGCTGGCATGAGTACGCGTGACTCTTGCTCAATTGAGCCTTTTGTTCAGGGGCACGGCAGTGTGGGTTTGTAGACAGCTACAGTAAATCCGAAAACAGGGACTGTCGTCTTGGTGGTCTGGACATCTTCAGTCTGGCCATGCTCCCAGGAGCTTCCGAGAAGCTCTGCTGCCACTTGTAGCCTTTCTTCATCTTGTAAACTCCTAGAGACTGCTGAAATTAGAAGAAACTGAAGCCTTCAGGGGATTTCCAGACCTCTCAGAAAGCTGCTCTCTGCTAATGCTAGACCCCTTTCTTTGTGAAGAATGAGGGAGAAGGGAGGTATAAATGATACGTCATTATTTGTACTTTCAAATCTGCCTCCTCCCTTCTCTAAGCACTATTTACCTGTAAGATTACCCTGAATGACTGACTGGATAACCTTTGCTGAATAAACTAGGATGAGAGAAGCAGCAGTAGAGAAGTAGCAACACACTGGTCTGTCTAATAATCCTGTCTCCTACTGATAAATACTCTCCTGAGCTAAACTGCAGGTGGGAACAGTGGCACTTGGAGCCAAAGAGGTGATTAAAGAGCACGTGTGCAGACAGCAGAGCTGCTGTAGTATATGTCTGGCTGATTCTCTGATTAAAAGATGAGATTTAATGTTTTCCTAGATAACTGAATTGCTTATCGTGCTAGCACAAACAGCAGCAAACATTGTATGTCATAGTTGAAGGAGTGCAACTTGAAAGGCTTGGTTATAGATTGAAAAATAAATCTTGATTGTCCTGGTTACTGATATGTAGAGATAACACTGTCTATGAGTGGACTTTGGCTCTTCAGGCGATGTAAGCATGTCGCATTTTGTGTCGTGCAACATAGGTTTGCAAAAGGACACTGTAATCTGACCTGTAATGATGGTGTGTTTGGCTTTATGAAATGCTAATGCTTTAAAGGACCCTAATTCAGGTCCTTCTAGCACTCTTGCTAGTCACTTGATTAAATCATCCTTGGTTGCAGATGCTGGCTGACAGAGAAACAGCACGTGGAAAAAGTCAGTGAGGGCTAATGCTCAGCTAGCTTCTAAAAATACTACAATAGCTGGATGGTACAGTAAGTTAAGTAACATGCTTTAATTTCATATTTGAGAGCATTTATTGGAAGAGGAGGGAGAGCTGGGGATTAAACCATGAAGCAAACAAATGACTTACTTGGAGGCTGCTTTCAGCTGCAGCAGGGGGGATGGTGATGGACCAAAGCAGGTGCCCACCTTGCTGAGGGCCACAGCCTCAGCCCCAAGCTGGGGCCCGACAACAAGGCTGCTGGCACAGAGTAATTATATAACTGTATTTCCTGCCCCCCTCCCCTTTCTTCTTTTACCCTTGTTCCAGTGTGTGATCTCCACTGCAGCTGGCTGAGTGCCAGCATTTGTCTGTGCACAACGGACACAAACAGATTCTGGAGGGTCATGTGAAACCACCCCTGGCTCTTTAAACCTCACCGCCCTTACCTTTTCCCCTCCACTGCCTGCATTGCTCTAACAGGTGTGGCTTTGTTTATGCACGGCCTGTCGCTTTGCTTTAGCACAGGGTTTTGCTGGCCCGCAGTGTCCGGAGGAAACCTTTGCCTCCCTGTTTTGCTCAAGCTGCAGGAGAACTCTCTGGATCTTGTGGGCAGGCATTTGCACTGAGCGAAACAGGCAGGGGCATCAGCTTTATAAGGGAAGCACCAGGAGTCATTAGTCACTGTAACCTCTGCTTCTGAAAACTTTGATCTACCTTACCATGGCTTTGGCTTAACTTTGTGAGTAAGGCCTGTGGTTCTCAGCATCTTCTGGTACAGATTTAAGGTGATTCCAGAGAAGACATATCCTATTCCTGTAAATTTTTGGCAATTGCTAGTTAAAAAAAAAGGAAAAGTCTGGTTTAATTGAAGAGTTACAGGCCTGGAGCCAGGTGAAACCCTGAAATAAAGTCTCTCAGTTAAGTGTTTGTGCTTTGGGAAACCCAAATGTAAAACCATGCATCTCGGCCCCATTTCAGCTTTGTTACTGCACAGTACTTCATGGATCTTGCCTTGCTGAAGGGACTTTTATATGTTGGGGCAACTGAAAACACATTTAGGTATGTGACAAATAGCTTATAACTGGTTTTCTTGTTCCAACTTTTATTTCTCTTGGGATGCCCTGTTGCTCTTCCCAGCCAAGAGGCAATATGTCACTGCATCCATGTGTTAGGCATTGGGACTTCTTCCTGGGAAGTGGAACTAATGCTGCTGAACTGCATCTGTGAGGTTTTAGCTATGCCATAAAAATTGGTCATGTTGAACTTCATGGAGGGAAATGCACAGAGAAAAGCTCTGGGCTGGGGAGGGATGTTCTGCTGAGTTCTCTATGCTTGCGATGCTTGCCTCTTAGCCTTTGTACTGAGAGCAGTCAACTTCAGCTTTAAGTTTTGACTGAAACTTTTTCTAGATAAGCATCTCCTCCCTACTGTTGCCCTTGGTATCTTGGAAAAATTACAACTGAACTTTCTGGCGAACAGATTCATAGTTTTTATGTCCTTTCTGCAGTTGCCTTCTTGTGCTGCAAGTCCCAAATTTCCTGCCTCAGATTTAAAATGGAGATGATGTGGGCCAGATCAGTGAGGGCCATGTGGTGTCCCAAAGAAAATTAGGTAAATTCAGTGAGAATGACTAGTGCTCCAAAAGTACTAATAATGTTAGAATGGGATAGCCATTGGTGGTTGCAAGGGATTTGATGTAAACAGGAGCTCATAAGTGTTCAGTTAGCTCCAGCGAAAGAGCTAACAAATACTGCTGTGTGTCAAGAAATAAGAACAAAGACGGTTGTGCTGACAGAAGGTCTGATGTGGTTTGGGGTTTTTTTTGATTCCTGAGAAGCAATAACAAAAACTCATGAGATAAGCGAGATGTGGCGCATGAAACAACAGCCAGTGTTGTGAAAATCAGTGTGAAGAATGTAAAGAGCTGTAAGGGGAGATAGCCAATATGGAGGCAGAAGTTTGAGTGCTCCCAGTTGTATCTGGCATAGATAGATGGATGCCATTTGTATCTTACCGTACAGTGTTTACTCATAAAAACCTTCCTTAGTCATACCACTGTTGACAGTTTCTGTCTTATAAATGCCTGTGGGCTCCTGAACTGATCCCTGATGGTGACGACACTTGAGAGCGGTGCTTGAGTACTTGAATCAAAGCTCAAGCATTTGCCGAGACAGTCTCTCTGATGAAGAGATAATTGATTTCATATACTGTATAACTATATACACTTCTAGTCCCCAGACACTACATCCATTATGATTTTGAGCATTAGCTTATATTTTGTCAGTATTGGACTGAAGGTTCATGGTTGCGCATAGTTGAATTGCCGCTCACTGTGTGCACGTTACTGCTCTGCCTTAATTACCATGTCATTTGCTGTGAAGGTGGTTCCTATGTTTTGACATAAAAGCAGGTCGTGCCATTGTGTATTTAGCCTACACCTTGGGCACAGTGGGCTCATGTATATAGTCACGGGTATCACTGCAGCAGTTTATGCTTGGTGATTTATCAATGGAGTCAACTTTATGCACTTTTCCATATCCACCCTTAACTGGTATATGCAAAGGTATGCCAGTTTTGTAAAACCACGTACCTGCTCTACATAGTTCTAAAATATGACTTTTCTTGCTTTTCCTATTTTCTTGTTTATGTTTCCATTTTCCTGCTTTCTCCTAGTTGTCTTCTTTGGCAAGATCTGTGAGAAACCGTGGTATTTTAGACTTAGCCAAATTCAGTTTGTGTTAAAACTTCATGAAACTTGATCTTGTGAGAATTCCAGTATGAAAAAAACAACAGGTTGGCATCCAGAGCCATGGATGTTTATCTAAACTGAACTTCTGATT
Organism: Callaeas wilsoni; assembly: GCA_013398955.1. Taxonomy (NCBI): domain Eukaryota; kingdom Metazoa; phylum Chordata; class Aves; order Passeriformes; family Callaeidae; genus Callaeas; species Callaeas wilsoni. The sequence continues at coordinate 112,054 of VWPU01001880.1, read as the reverse complement.
TCTCTTGAGGTTTAGTAGTTCACTACTGAATCTGTTTCAGTCCAGTTAATTAGTTACAAAGCCCTAAGCCACAGACTTGGAATTAAAGAAAACAAAGCCCCAAGCCTCCGCATAATTTGATGCAAGAAGAAACTTTTGTTAAACTAGGAAGTGCATTTACATCACTGTTTCTCAGTTTGAAACGCAAACTGGTGCACAGATGAGCCAACAGCACAGTCATTGATTCTGGATCCATGCCACACGTAGCAACATGACAGTCTACTGTCCCCCTGTGATCTGTTCCCTCACCTTCTCTGATATTGGTTTCTCTTTTCAGAGGCATGGCAGTGTTTTTTGTTTTGTATTGGTGGTTTGACTCTGTGTAATGTAACTTGCAGGGAGTACAGAATGCTTGGTTTTGATAAGATACTCTGCTCTTCCATTTTTAGGACAATGTAGATCAGACTTCAGCTCATGGTCGGCGGGATCTGGTGGAACCAGGTTTCCAAGAACCGTCTAACCGCATCTCCCTGAACCACCAAGGTAAGGAATAGTGCGTGGAAATCCAGGCTTCTCAGGCGAGTGCAGGCGTGGTTTTGCCTCCATGTTGCCATTTCTCCTTCTCATTTGGTGGGGTGGGGGGGGAAGTATTCTGGATGGTTGGCGAAGGAGAGCTGAAGAAATCAGATTTTGTCACAACCGTCCTTTCAGCTGTGAGTGAAGATGACGAAAGACTTGTATGCATCTCACCCAAGATAGCCTGGGTGTCAGGGATATTCTCCTATTTTTAGGAGTGGGGAAGAGAGAAGTACTGACATTAAATTCAACATTTGTAATGTTAAGGTTGCATATAAAAAAAGTCTTTGACTGCTGTAAGAAGGGGTCTGGCTTAATGTCTGCAGTAGGAGAAGGAAAAAAAAAAGCATGTTTACGTGCTTTCCATGACAAAAATCAGCTCATTTGGGAAAAGACAGCCCTGAACTAGATGTTGTAATGTAGGTCTAATAGTTTAGCTTCTGTAATTCAACAGGACTATTCATAAAAAGGTAAAACAAATCTTAAAACTCTGTTTTCACTGATTTCTGTCTGTTCAGAGACCTAAAAGACAACAGTTACTATTTTTACAGAGACTGTTCACCTCAGCTTTATTTTTTTTAGGTTTGAAATAATTGATAATAGTATTCTTTTAAGCAGTGAACCCTTTTACCCTCAGGGTTCCTGATGGTTTAATTTGAAACCAAGTCCTTGAAGGTCATCTTCAAATGTTGTTTCATCAGTGCAACAACTAATAGTAATGCAGATAGAACAAGACTATTGAAACAAAAAAGATCACAAACATATTACTTAAAATATTTGCCAAACATGACATTCTTAACTTGTCCTTTAAAAATCCAGCTTTTTTAATTTGTCAAGGGCAGTAAGACTTAAATTTCATGACTTGTAGATTATCAAGACAATTAAAGTTGCAAAAACAAGTCCCAGAGTGTAATGAGGATTGTATTTTAACTTGCGCCTCTTTCCACGCTCCAAGTGTTGTGGTGTTTTTAAAGCTTTGCTTTCAATTGAAAAGAGAAGGCAATAGGTTGCAATGTAATCCAGTCTAAAACTTACAGTAGCAGAAGCAGTGTGTTGTGGCATGTTTGCATACATAGAACACATTTTACAAGTTCAATTTTTCATTTGTTTCAGAATTAATAAGGAGTGTTATATTATTTTCATCTATCTCGGGATGTGCAAATCTTGGAACAGATATATACATGTGACTTCTGAAGCTATTTGTAAATATCTCCCTTTAGTCAAAGGATTTTGGGGATGGGGGAACACATCTGGGCTCATGTGTTACAGTGCATGTGGCTGCTGCTTTTGAAGACTGAACATTTATAGAAGAACTAGGTAATACTGTGTTTAGATGGCAGAATGCCAGCTTTGCAGCCCGACATTTTCCCACTTCCTTTTCAGATCCTTCTTTTCCTCTATCAATATTGTGTACTGCAAAAGGATCCATTCAGTGTCACCTGACATGTGGCTCCTTCTCAGCCACTTTGAGACAAATGTCCAAATTAATTTAGGAAACAGCTGTCTTTAAAGAAAATGGTTTGGATAGGGGATACTGGTGGTTGAATGCTTGTTCCTCAAGCAAGACCCAGTTAATGTTTTTCCCCAGTACTTTTTGAAGTAAAGATCGCGTATGCATCCACAATTTGGGATTTTTCTTCTATGTCAGCTGACTGACAGCAATCAAATCCAGTATTTCTAAAATCTTTCTAATTTTGTTGCTGGAGTAAATACATAGTACAGTATTTATCTTGACGCTGTTATGTTAGTGGTGTGGGTTAAGAACTGAAACCTAAATGCCCAAAGGTGGCCTTTAATGCTGAGCTGGGCCGTAGGAGTGCTGCATTTTTGCAGTGTTGGAGGGAAGCAAGGTACCTGCTGCTTTGGTACCCTCTTGGAAATGGAAGTGGCCAGAAGCGTGATGTTACATCATGTCTGGTGTGTTTGTTCTGTCCAAGTAGGAGCATCTACACTCTTTTCATAGCATGTGAAATAGATATTCTTGTCCAAGAACTTGAAAGTACAAGTATTTTTAGAGCTGGCATATATTCTAGAATTCCAGATTAATGAATAGAACATAGAAAAATACAACACGAAGAGCTTCAGCTCAGGGAGTCTGAACTAGCTCCCATATAGTCACATTAGTCACATAATAAATAGGAAGATTAGATTATTAAAATGAAATGAATTTTTATGTTCTATGGCCACTATTTGCTTTGGTTTTTCTTACTCTCACACAAAACTTTGTTATCCATTACTTTCTATTAAAGCCTTGCTGGCACAGACACTGGTTTAAAGCTTGAAAGAGTAAACCTGTATCCCGAAGCAACTTGCAGAACCACTGGAAATTAATGTTTGGTGGTATGCCTTGATTACGTCGATGATAAAGATGTTTGCAACAGAATATGGCAATTTTTGCTTCCAGTTATATGCAACATTACTTGCTGACTTAAGCACATACCTCTTAGGAGAGCTAAAGCTTTCTGTGATCAGCGTGAGCAGAAATTGTGAAAGGATTAGAACTAAAATAATTCCTGTTTTAGGTGTTATTTGCTTTTTTTCTCTTAAGCGTATTGTGCGTTAAACGCTGCAGCTGAACTTTGAGCAGCCATGGTTACGTTGTTTTATGTGTGCACTTGCAATTCACACCTGACCACAATTCTCAGTGAGCGCAGCAGATCTGCCAGTTTCTGTTGAACATTAACTTGTGGTCCTTCGCTTTTCACTGGGAGAGCTTTTGGTACAAGCACCTGCAATTCTGAACCAAGACTGCTTTCCACAGCCTATAAAAATGGTGATTAGCTTCTTCCCAGGCATCTGAATCCCTTTAACACAAACTGGAAAAAGAGCATTCAAGTGGAGACTGAGATAGCCCTGCCAACTGTCCCCGCGTGAATAAGCCCTTTCTTGTGAAGGGTATTTCAAGTACGTGTTTCCTGCTGAATCACTGTTTTTACACAAGCAGATGCTTTATAACTCTTCAGCTTCTTCTTTCAAAAGAATATCTTGTAAAGATTGGGGAGCAGAAGAGAGTTCTGTAAAGTGAGGAGTCTTTAGAATAGGAAGGTTTCATGTAAAATTAATGTGTAAAATGGAGTGCAGATGGAATAGTATTTTTTCCTAGAAATAGTTTAATAACTGCTTATGTGTAGGTATGCTAATAAACTTACTTACTGTAACAATAAGCATTTTTATATCTAAGCCATTATTTAGTACTCACTTTTCAATGATTCTGCTAATTGGGCAAGTTTTGTAAAGGTACTAAATGCAAAGAGTAGGAACTATGATGTCTTTCCTATATTCCCCATAAGCTACTTCATAAATCAAATGTCATAGGAAAGAACAAGCTGTCTTGCTGAGCAGTGCTGGTATCCACTAATGTAAAGGAACAGATACCTATTAAAAGTTAGAGAAAGTTAAGAACAGCCAGCCAGGATTTGACATTTAATAACCAGCAAGTCTAAGTATTTCTGGAACAGTCCTTCCAGAAGCTGTAGTAAAGCCTCTAGGCTTGAAGAAGAAAAATATGTCTAAACTATGTGGCTTTTCTGAAGAGGAAAAGGTAGGAGGTGAAGAAATAAGCAAAACAATAATTTGCCGTCTTCAAAAACACCAAGAGGAAGTGAGAGCACGCTTAGGAGGTGACGACAGGTATTGTTCTTTTCAAAATTTTTTTCCTTCTCACTTTGCAAAAGATTCAGCAGTCACAAATGCTTTAAAATTTTGCAATGACAAGTTTTTTGCAGCGTGTAGCCTACAGTACTGGTACTCTGTCCAGTAGTGAGAAGCAGAGCTTGGGAGCCATAGTAGTGATTTTAGTTCCAACCCTTCTGTTCACACAGGGATGGCATTTAGAGGCCTTCCATAGACGTGACAAGCTCCAGCATTTGTTCTCTCTTGACCCTTCCCAAAGGGTGCTGTTGGTTCTCCTCTCTCCCCCCTGTACCCTGGCAGTGCAGCCTCTGTTCCTCTTGGCCGCTCTGTGATGCTGCTGTGTGATGCCGCCAAATTTAGCCTTGAATATGTCTCAGAAGCAAGACAAAGCCATCATATAGATTTCCCTCTGCTACTGTGGAAGAGCTTTGCTATATTAATTATGATGGCAAAATAAACTATGCTACAGAAAACTGTAAGCCCAACAGAATTTGTTGACTCTTGGACTTCAGGGGGTTTAACCTGCCCGCCATGCCACTGCTGTTTCTCTTCTTGCGCCAGACTTCTGGGATTTTCTTTGTTGATGCATATTTCGGGGCTCACTTTTTCCGTTTGTTTTTCTAGCAGGCAGCAAATACTGCCAACTCCAGTCCCAGATGTGAAGTTTACGGGCAATACTTTTTATTGGTACTTTACATGTACTTTTTGAGATTGCGTAGCTACTTCTTATTCAGGATTTTAAAGCCAGGCATAAATAAGGTACATTCTGTCACCTTGCCTTTTAGTGGAAGTATTGGATGTGCAGTGCTGGCACTTTCTGTATGTATGTACTCGTGGGATGATTGTCAGTTTCTGTACAAATGTGTTTAGCCACGGGTTTGGGGTGAAAGATTTATCTTCCTTTTATTACTGCATTCACATGAAGTCTTCCTTTGCCGAGGTGCTCTCAGCTCTTGTTGGACTTGATGCTTTTTATCACTGCAGTTTGGAGACAGAGCTGAGCTGAACCTTTTGGTACCTCTGGCTCCACAGCCAGGTGGCTCCAGCAGCAGAAAGGAAATGGTGATAAGAGTTGTTTTAGCCAACAGCTGTCCTTTGTCAACAGCCTTTGGTCTTTCTTGGTTGGTGATGGTAGGAAGTCTTGCCTGTAGTGAGACGATGAGTATGCTTTGGTTGCGGACTGGGTGGGCATTAGATTTCCTGCCTGTATGTTCAGACCACTTGGCTCCCAGTGAAACCGGAGGAATCCGGGGCATCTGCCAACATGCATCATACTGCAGCCAGCTCTTGAGGAGGATGCTGTTCTGTACCTCACTGGCTAGTCACTAATACATAATTTTTTCTAGAAATAGTAAATGTCAGCATAGTGGAAACTTCCCTTCTAGCACACTGAAACAGTCCTGGGTCCAAAAAATATAAGCCCATGTAAATACAGGCAGACTTTGAGTGAGCATGGGTGTAGGTGAAGTATTACAATGCCTAAGATTTAGCCCAGAGAAATAATACTGTGTAGCATTCTTTTTCTCCACCACTGTTGTTATTACTTGCTTTTAATATATTTTCTTCTGTAATTGCCTCAGGATAGACATGGAAGGTTGAGGCAATGTTGTTATTCATTCTGGTAGCTAAGGAGGAGTGTGTTTAGTAACAGTCGGTGCTGCTTCTGAAATGCTTCAGTTGTGGGATCTGACTGGGATGAGTTGGTTATCTGGTGTATCAGAACTAACCCATGTTTTTTGCAGAATCCAGCTGGTACTGAATTGAAAGTGTAGAATGAAAAACAAACATTGTTTGTATTTTGGAGACAATACTGCCAGACATTCATGAATTCTCATGCTTTGTATAAATGTTGTTGTCATTGTCCAGCCTTAGAAAAAAACCACCATTAGTGCCAAAATGATTTACACTGACTAATCTTACGCAGAGAGCGGAGGCCCTGCTTCCTGCCTAGCTCATTACAGTACCTTTGTCTTCTTTTGGAGAATGCTTCCATTTATATTTGGTAATGAATCTTGTTAGCATGGCTACTAGGAGGGCACCCATAATAGCTGTGTAGAAGCTTAACTTCCCTCATTAGATTAGTTTCCAAACCCTTGGGCTGACAGAACTCGGAAAAAAAGTTATGAAAAGAGAAGACAGAGTAGATTGGTGTTTAGTACAGATTTTTTCAGAGATTTACAGCGAGCTACAGAAGACAGATGAACTGAACTGATTGAATTTAGCTGGAAGACTCTGTACATAATGTAATGAAGATTGAGGGAAAACAGTGAGAAGAAACAGACCAAAAATTACTTAAACTGTAGCATATTCAAAGAAAAGCATTCATGGGTAACTGATGGATTTTCTTTCATTCTTATTGTGTTTTTTTAATTTTATTTTTAATTTTATTTTTTATGTATCAACTTTTTAGTATCAGCTTGTAAATCATCAGTTTTGGACATATTTAAAATTGTGTTCCTCTGAAGCCACATGATATGAATAAAAAATATGTAACATCTCATAGTTGACAAGCATAGTATTTTAAGCCTGTTTATGATCTGAGGATTCAGTGTATCAATCTGTTAAATTTTTCTGACAAGGTAGGATTCAGTGCAGGGAAGAAGCCCACTGTCTTGTTTGTATACATTTGCCTTGGGGGCCTTTGTTTATTGGAAGTTTTACTAGGTGAGATGTAGAAAAAAATTAAGAATTTTAAGTAAGCCTAAACCAAGAAGCACTACAATATTAAAAATTAATTTTAAGTCTGTTTTGTTTCTGTGGCCTGTGGAAGAATGGTAAAGTTATTACCAGGTTTGCAATGACCTTTTTGCTGTGCTGGAGGGGAAGATGGTAGCTGGGGCAGAGCAGTTGCATTGGAAGAGCAAGTGGAGCTGGACTGGGAAATTGGGTTCCTTGCTCAAGATAGACCCTGATGCACCGCGCTCATCCCTCAGGGACTGAAGCTGTATGGGCGGGTGTATGACATCTGAAATAGTGGTTTGGGATTGTTTTTATACTGCAGATAGGTGTTCCTTCACCTTCTCTTTCAAGATTTTTATGTGCAGTTACCATGGCACAGAGGGGAGTAGATTCTCAGAGTGTGAATTCAGGGTAATTAGAAGCTCCTTTCTTGTTATTGTTAAATTCTTGTCTAAGGGTTTGGGAGGGGAAGGTGTAAATTGGGCATCTGGGTGATGAGCTTCTCTTGCTTCTTTCCAGATCCATCTCAGAAAAAGAGGGCATTTACCTCCCTCACCCCTTACGTGTTACCTCCTTGAAAACAAGTTAGCTTAGTACTAGCATAAGTGTACAGTGGTGACTCACCACAAATCAAACAGGGAGAGACATTGCAAAATCAATTGTAAAATCAAATGTCCTTTTTCATTCACTTTTGTCTTTAATATTAAAATATATGTGTGAGAAATAACGGTCTCACGCCACTAAAATTTAACAAATTTATTAAAAACCACAACCGGGAACAAAGAAGCCAGGGATAAGCCCAAGACTCCGGGTGGCAAGACAGACAAAAGCAACGTGCGCGACGCTGGGTGCTCCCCTCGCGGAGCGGCCGTCGCCCAAAGGGTGGATGGGCTTGTGTGGGGCACCAGCACCGTTCTTATAGACAGTCCTGGCTCTCTGATTGGTTGGTTTTTCAATCCACCGCCTGATTGGTCCTTTTTGCTCGACGCTGGTTGGCTCGTTTCTAGGGCACGTTCTGACCAGTCATTTCCCCAAAGTCCCTCCCGATTGGTTGAGGTCTGACCCAATCGGAGTCCCGAAATCACCAGAACACCGGGACTTCATCCCTGGAACTTTCTGGAACGTGGCTCGGCGTCGCCATCTTGGCAGCCCCTCCCTTCATTGATTAACATTGAGCATCAATTAAATACAACATTTAAACCCAAACAAACCTGATTACAACATCCTAACCCACAGTGAACATGAATTTCTTGAGTATTATTAAACCTGCAGCATTACATAAGGAATAAATAAAACATTTGAACTAGGTAAACCTGACCTTAACAATCGAACCCTTGAAACTTCATTAACATTTGAACTTAAGGTAATTTAGTAACTTATATTTAAGGAACCTTTAAAAATTGTTCATAACAATATGCATTTCCTGCTGCCCCTGAAGCAGAGCAAATCTATCTGTTCTTTTTGCATCCTTTGGCTGGGTAGTGCAAGAGGCAGCATGGGATGGAAGCTGGAAAGCTTCCTCCCTGTGCCGCAGCTGTTGTGCTCAGGGGAGCAGCACGATGTGAGGGCTCTCAGTGAGGGGCTGGAGAGCCGGGGGTGGTGGGTACCTGAGCACACCCTGGTCTGTTGGGAGTGTCCGCCCCGTTCGCAGGAGGCCGACGTTCACATCATGTATTTGTTTGCCTTTGGCAGCTCCCCCAGCCGTGTGCCAGCTCCGTGCGGTGATGCCACCACCGGCACAGACACTCCCTGTGCCGCCGCCACTCCAGCTGTGTTGGGTCACTCGGCCCCTCGCTGAGCAAGGCACTTGTGTGGGCAGCCCGGTGCCACAGCCTGGCTGGTGACTTCTTGGGAGGGAGAGCACCTTGAACGGCCTGAGAGAGGGCTCCTGGAGGGAAGCAGCCTGCAAGCCCTTCATGGGGATGATGATGTTCCCGGCATTCCGATTCTCGGGCTTGAGCTCGTGGGTCTGACACATCTGTTTGAAATGGTGTGCTTGGGGAAATTCAGATATCTGAGGGAAACCAGTGGTTCAGTATCCACCTCATGATGGGGTGTTTCTCCCAGGTACCAGAGCTGAGCTCATTTCTTGTGTTTGTCTTTCATCTTTCATGGGGGAAGAAAAAGTCTGTTATCCTATGGGTGGTGCACTCCCTCCTCTGTAAGTGTATTTGCTTAGCAAATTGCACTGTTCCATTGCTAAAGCAGTCAAATGTGATAGATTTCACTATTTTTAAAATCATTTTATATACTTATTTATACTGTCCAACAGGTATTGGGGCACTTCTGGTCTCAGGTCTTCCTCCGCCTCCTGGGCAGCTTATTTCTTCCATTTGAGTTAGTGGTCCAAAATTGAGCTTAGTGATCTGAAGTACCCTCTTCTAATTTAATCAAAGAAAGTTAACTGTAAAGTCATGGGATGCGCTCTTATGTTCTCTGGCATAACTGTATTGCCTTTATATTTTCTTTTGTAATCTGACTAAATTTCTACTGTCAACATGTTAGAGCAAAAGGATGGAAATTAATAGTATCAACACAGGCTCTTTTGATAGCTTCTGGATGACATTTTTAATGTGCTGAGTTGAATTCTTGCCTGTTCTACTACACCCTCTTCCTTAACGTTCTTGGATTTTGCATGTTCCCTGTTAGGGTGAATGTTTTAAGTGTATTTAACTTTATATAAGAAGCTTTTGAACCTTTCAGTGAAGGTGTTACAGCCAAATGTCAAAACATGGCTGTGGGCACTTAAAATAGTCTCAGTACTAATGAGCTTTCCAGCTAAGAAAGTTGATTTATTATGTAGCCTGGCTTTTAATCATGCCGTAACAATGGCAGTTGTTCAGTAAAAACAGTGTCTCTGCAACATCAGAATATTAACTTTTAATTCTGACACTTCAACCAAAATCAAATTCTAAGTTTCAAAGGCACTTCGATGTATAAAGGGGAAGGGTATATTTAGAGATGGAAACAATCCATACTCACTGCAGCTATACTGTCTGTTACATATTTTGAAAATAATCTTTTAAGAAGTATCTCTAATTTTTGAGATAAAAGTACAATGTCACTATGCAAGGTCAGCTTTAATGGAGAGACAAGTGACTCAGTATCTGATTACATGGAAAGCTCTAGGGCTTTAATCTGGTTTCATGTCTGTGTGTTCAAGTCTGAAATAAATATATTCTGCTTATTCAGACCTTTAAGAGTATCATCTGTCAGAAACTGATTGCCATTTATCTGCAACACATGGAGTGTTTGAAATCACTGTGACTGTAGAGGGGAGGCTATTTTATTTTATAAATCTCTCTACTTTAGTAAAAGCAGACAGATTTCTCAAGAGCACAGTGTTAACTGTGTCTCTGTGCTTTCTGAAGATGATGGGGGAAAATGGACCCCATTTTCTCTGAAACTGATTTCCAAGAGTGTGGTAGCGGTGCTGTGGTGAAGTAGGGGCAGATGTAATGTCAGAAACTGCTCCCTGAGTTGAGATCAGCTAGACTTCATCTTTGCAAGAAACCTTTTAACAGCCTTAGTTCACCTGTACATTTGACAGTTTTGGAATCAGATTTTTGATTTTTTTTTTTTTTTTCCCCAAAATGAAATCCATTTAACCAGATAAAGTCCTGATTTTCAGCCATCCCTGTTCAAAGCACACCGAACCGATTTTTGTTGTGTCTCTGACCGGCCATGCACCTTTGATCTCTCTTCTGATGCAGGTAATTTTTAATAGCTGACACAGTGCAGCCCTCTTGTCTGCAGACAATTCTGAGAGACATGTATCTAAGTTTTGGATTTTTATTTTCCTCTGACCTTCAAAGTTATATTTTTGGTCTCTGTCAAAGTAGTAAGAAGGTAGAGAACAGGCAGTACAGCTCTTCGTTTCCTTCCATTGTTTGTCCTAATAAGTGTCCTAACCTTTGGTTTCTGTCTCTTTCTCTTCTATCCAGTGCCTTAGGTGAAGCAAAACATAAGTTAATTTACTTTTTTGTGAGCTTCATCTTTAAAACAGAACTTTTCTCATCTTAGAAATTAATACAGAAATTCACTTTGCTTCTCTTTTAAAAAAATAAAATTATTAAATAAAAACCAAGCAATGTCTAGCTCTGTAACATTTTTAGGGGTGAGAAATAGAACGAGGGTGAGGTAAGACTTGTTTGCAATAGTGAAATGGGGCGTATTTCTGATACCACAGTTCTCCTGGCAAAGGCTTCTGTTGCTTTAGGATCCCTTGATTCAACCACTTCGTGCTCCTCCTTTTCACTTGTTAGTTGGTCTTAATTAGAGGAAGAATTAGAAATGCTAAACAAAAGTTGTCCTTGTGCTTAAATATTGAATGGATTTTAAAAGTTGGCTGACAGTATTATAGCAAATTTAGATTAAGTAGTCTGAACAAGCATAGAATTAGTTTAAGGTTTTAGTATCCTTTTCTGCACATTAAAACAATTTTCAGGAGCTTAAGTACTAGAAAAATAGGATTGTCACATAAAGACATAACACATTGTACAGCTGAGAGGAAAATGCCCGGTTCAAGTTATAGCTAAAACATGATCTTTCTTGGAAATGCCTTTTCTAATCTCTGTATAAAAGAAAGACTGGTTCTGCTAGACAACTGGGAAGTCGAGGACTGCAGATTTTAAGATTTTTCCAGCATGGGAATGTATCTCTTTTAGTTGAGACAAACAAATTACATTGGAATGCATTCATGGTCTATATCAGCAAGTATACCTTAACTTAGTTATGTCAGAAAGAACATTCACTGTAGTATATCAAAAAAAAAAAAAAAAGGATGTCACTAAAAATATTTGGCTAATAAATTTCCGTGGTTTTAGGCGAATGTGAAAGTAGGCTTTCTTAGTGGCAGAGTTATGTTTATTTAAGTATCAACATGATTTTCTATGTTTAAAAAATGATTAAAGATTCATGAATGAAGTCAGACTTCAGATAGCAGGAAGAGTGTAAAATGGCACAGGCTTTGATTACAGGGACTTTTTGGTTCTTTCTCTAAGTCCTGCATCTCTGCAGAGTATCCTGCCTGTATTTACAGCCAGTCTTTGCTGAAAGAATGTGATTGACCTGGGGCTGGCTGGCAGCTTTATAGGTAGCAGCGTCCTTGTTGAGGGGGGATGGTTATTTTTCACTCCTTTTGGAAGTTGCACGTAGTAAGAAACATCCATAGCCTGCGCTGGTGGGGTTGCATGGACTCTAAGGCACAGATGGGAATGAGCGGTTGCAAACTGCAGCGGTTAATGATGGCAGCAGCAGACCTGGCTCCTGTGCGGTGGTAGCTAACCATCTATGACTCAGGCATCCGTAAGCTGCTCAGAATAACTGGACTGCAGAAATCATGGCAGCATGATGACAAGTGTACGTTTCTTTACATGAGCATGCAGAAGCAGCCATGGGCTCTGCACTTCGCAGCCCACAAGCCGCTCCTTGTAGAGGTTGGGAAATACTCGTTGGAGTTGGCCACTGTGCCTTTGTGGAGCAGGGCGAAGAGTTCGATGCACTTGTTCAACAAATCAGCTTCTACATAGAAAGAAACAAATAACTGTGGATGTCCACCTATATTTTCCCCATCAGCAAAATGAGAATATTGCTATTGCAGAACTTTTGTCAAATATGTGGTTGAGATCTGCTTAATAGTGTGTGTGCTCTTATTGAAGATGAAGTCTCACTTCAGCTTTGTTCATGGTATTAAGTCGAGTTCTGCAGAGATGAAGTCAAGACTGAAATGTGAACATATGTGAGACTGTGTCCTAATGCTTTGGGTAAACCATAGGGTATTACTTTGATATGACGGGTAGCCTTTCTGTAAATAGACTTGTTTGTATGCAGCCTGTGACATGGAAGTGATGAGAGATGCAGCTTGTAAGTACTATAAATGTGCTTTGACTGATGGTACATAATTCTTGACTCACAGTAGGGAGGAGGTCAGTGAATTAAGCTGAAAGGTACTTGAAGCTTTGTGCATGTGGAGGTTGAAATTAGAGAAGTTGGGAACAGTGACCAGGCTTGCCAGATGACACTGAAACATTTACTAAAGGAAAAAAAAAAAGGAAAAAAAGAAAAAAAGGCATTAAATGTGGGATAAAGAGATCAGTTAAAAACACTTGACGCATAAGTGAAAAGCCATGGAGTTTCTTTAAGATGGTTGTAGTATGTAGCTGAAATGAAACTACTGAAAGAGATCTAATTTGTTTTCATTATTGTAGGAGCCAAGATGTCTACTAATACAGTATTTATGTTTGTGGTAATATCTTTCTTACCACTGTGTATCTCTATAAACTTTCTGTTTAAGAAAACGACTAAACAAAGCAAAACAAAAACCTTCTCAACCCTTCCTCCTTATGGCAATAGTGCAGAGATTTTTGGGCCAGGATACATGTCTCCTGCTGTGTTATGCTGGTGAAATACAAAACAGAGAAATCTCTTTCTGAAGAGCAAGTTTAGAGATGAATCTGTCAGATTGTTGGCTCCCAGGCAAGCTGAGACGATCAGAGAAATTTGCTGAAGGCATGGCTGGGGTGAATGCCTCCTTTCTTACAGCGAGGGTGTTTGAGCAAGAGGACTTGGTGATCTCCGTGCCGATGACTTTGCCCTGAAAAGAGATGTTCTCAGACCATTTGCATTCCCCAGGGTCTGGTGTCTCCCAGGGGTTTGGTGGTACAGCTGCGCTGGCACACTTCCTAATGTACTTGTAATAGCAAAAAACCACTTTCTCTGAAGGAAGTTTATTCTGGTTTGACAAGTGAAATGAAATGCAGCAATAAAAGCATTCTTAGACACTTATACTGGGCTAGAAATACAGATATTTTAACAGGAAAAACAGTAGAAATGTGGTCTATGGTGTTGAACTGGTTGTTTGCAGCCTTTCCTTGTATTTCAGGCAAATGTGCAGACCTATACAAAATGCATTTTATTGAAAGCATGTGAGAAGACAGAATCTTCTAGTGCATCCTCAGTTTTGAAGGGCCAACAGACAGACTCGCTAATGAGGGCAGAATTGGGAGATGTTGTTGGCCGAAGTGGACACTAGAGAGGTTAATAGGGTAGAAAAGAACATAAGTAGCTCTCAATGAAATGGTACTCTACTGTGGTGAAAGAGGAAGATGGTAAGAATCTGAAATCCATTTGAGTCAAGTATAAAAGAAGGTGTTGCTCTTCAGCAAGATAACTCTCAAAATTAGTTCACTGCAAGTTGAAAGGAAGCCCGTATGGAGTGTCTCCTTTGGAGGACTGTTGGAGATGGAGGCAACTTTAAATGATTTCTAGTGCTTTATGTGGGGCGGAAGCTCTTAGTGCAGGTCTTTCCTGTTCTGAGACCATATGTTGGTGTTTTATTCATTTTATGATTAGAGTTAAGTATGTTTAGGTGCATAAACACATCAGAAAAGAGAAAGAAGCTTCATTTATTTTTTACTACTAAAGATTAAAAATACTTTTAGGTAACTATACATTCTGATGTTATGCTGCAGCTGCCTTGGCTTGTGCTTTAAGTTGTACATTTGTCAAATAAGGAAACAAAGTCTCTGCTTGTTTGTTTGTTTTTCTAGTCAGTTGGTCTTCAGGTTCCATCTAAGAAAAGACTGAGGAGCATCACTGAAAATATATTGTCATACCAAAGCGAATGCTTTTGAATTTTTTAAAGGGGAGTAAAATAGCAAAAGATAATATTGTAGTCTTGCATTATTTATGGTTCCTGTAGCTTTGAAAAAAATCTTGTGATGTTAAGGCTGTCCCAAAATGAACTGGAATAGTACATTTCTGTAACTCTGATCTCTTACTTTGTCTATAAATCAGATCTAGCAAGCTTGGGGCTTGTTTTAAGCTCATGTAATAAGAGGAGGGGAGAAAACCCCTCAAATTTCATAGCTTAATAAAATAAGCAAAATCTGTAGAAAAACAACTCTGTTGTAATTTGATGTCAGTTCTGCACTAAAGTCTTTTACCACAGTGCACCATTGTGACAATAAGCTTCAGTCATCACTGTCTTTCAGCTTACCTGACTGTGATAAGCAGCACAGTATTTATTTCTGCCTTTATGTAAACATTATGCCGCAAGTGGTTCATGACAGCACTTCAGCAAGCTGTGTCATGTGAGGATACTTGAGAAATGCATCAAAGGAGCTGACATTCTTGCACTGGGGTTGAAAAAGATTGCAGCACTTTTCTTCAAGCCAAGAAGCTTCAAGGGGAAGATCAATCTGAATTTGTTACATTTTCTAAGTCTCTTTGCGCCTATTAAAAAGGACAAGATTCTGTCAAGCTAGTTGCATTTTCAGCTAAAAAAAAGCCAGAGTTAAATGGGGCAAACCAGCTAAACAAAAAACCCTTTCAAAATATAGCATGAGATGTAGCTAAATTTGGAGTTCTTAACAGCAAGCATCTGCTTAAGTAATTAAAGTATATAAGGTGCTACTGACCAAAGCAATTAGTATGTAATTTCATTAATGGTGTTAGGATTGCAGTAACAATATTTAAGTCTTTCTGTCCAAATCAAGATTGTAGGCAATTTGTGCCATGTCCAAGATGAGGTTAGGAGCAGCGTGATGTTAGGGTGTGTTACAGCACCACTGTCTGAGTGGATCTGTAACTGCGCAGGAGTGTCATGTACTGGCTGTGCCTTGTTAACCCTCCTAATTAACATACCTTGCTAGAGAATTTACATATTCATACGCTTCTAAATTTTTATAAGCTAGGATGGTAATAAGTTTATATATAAAACAGGCTTCATGGGGGCTGCTAATTTTTTTTTGTTTATCTTTGCAATTAATTTGTGAGCTTGCTGCTGTTCAAGGGCAAAAGGGAATTACTGTTTTTGTGTATGTTTTTGTGGTTTGTCCTTAAGTGGTTGAAAAATCTTGGAGAGCTCAGGCGTAATAGAGTGTTCCAAGTCCCTCTGAAATCTGAACTACTGCAGATGATGGTTTTTTAAGGTCTGCAACTCAAAGAAAATTGGGTGATGAGCCTAGCGACTACAGTTAGGTAGCTTCCAGGCTCCAGAACAACCATAAATATTCTTCAGAAGGATGACAATGAGTTTTAAAGCCTGGGTAGAAAAAATACACATTAGAGGGAGAATGTGGAAAATACTAAAGTCCAAATACAGGTCACCTCTGAGGCTAAGGTAACATCACTGATGAGTCATTTAGTCGGGAGCCGAAGCTGGGAAGGCTTGCTGCTGGGACACCCGTGGGTATTACTCCCATGGTGGCTAACCTGGAGGTGCTGACTTTGTTAAAAAGCCACTGGAGACAAGTCCTTCAGAGCCTTCAGGCTTTACAGCAACACTTCTGGCCTGCCTTGAGCTCTGTCCTGTTGACGCATTGCCTCTTTCTAGGTCTAAGCCTTTCTAGGTCTGTAAATATGTGGGCGTGCTTTTGGCGGAGCAAACCAGTCTTCTCTTCTTTTCTGGGCTGTATTTCAGATGTGAAGCAGAGCGAGGTGAGCAGGTTGTCTCACCTCTTGAGAATGCTGACCCTGCGTCCACAGGTTTTTGGGGCATCTCTCCTAGGAGGAGTGGTGGGGTGAGTTAAAGCGGCGCAGTGCAGGACATCGGCACCCTGCAAGCTCGTTTGAGCGTGCTGGTGACATCCTTGTCATGTGGGGTAAAAGAAGTGGAGACAGCCTCATAAGAAGCGATGGTCTGTTAACAGAGTACCCTTAAGGGAAAATATCTTGTGTCCTGCTTCCAGCCTTCTTCTGTGGGCACGCAAGGAGTTGAGTCTAAGCAGGGGTTTGGGCTCCATGAACATGGACTAGATGGAGAAGAGCAGCAGGCTGATTTCCCATAATCACAGGGTACGCCCTGCGTCCCTGAACCGGGAATGCACACAGCTCGTGACATCAGGCATGTGGATCTCAGAAAGAAAACGAGCATAATGGACAAGTTTGTTTTGACTCATGCCGAGCTGTGATGAGTCTTCTGCATAGCACACCTGCAGATTTCACCTCTGGGTGAGCCTGATCTTGACTGATTTTCACCAGTGCCGCTTACCTGTGGGATATAAATCACGAAGGACCAGGCTTTGCCTAGATGAAAAGAAATGAAACTCGATTTGGTGAGTTCAGAAGAAACATTAGCACATTTCTGTTTTTCTTAGGCCTAAATAAGGTTAGGCTGATATTACTGATTTTCAGTGAAGATTTGAATGGTAAATGTAGGTTATTTGTTCTTACCTATTGTTGCTGGTCTTGGGATTGTTGGTGGTGGTGTATTCCTTGATTAGGGTTGGGATTTTTTTGGTTGTTATTTTATGTTAAAAAACCAAAACCGGTTGACTAACAGAAGTTCTTGGAATCAGTGTAGTCACAGCAGAGGGAGGCATCACAGAGCTTTTATAAATGACTGTTTTCCTCCTGAGCGGAGTGGGGTACAGACACCTTCAGCGCTGGCTCCACACCGCCATTTGGAATGAGACTGCAGCAATATGCTTTGCCATCTGGGGATCCGTGCGGCAGGACTGTGGCGTTCCCTTCTCGTGCAGTGGAGGTTCATGCTTCGTTACAGCAGTAATTCCTCACAAATTATCCACCCTTTGCTGACAAGGCCAGGGAAGGAGATCTCCTTATTCTGCACCCCAAAGGACTATGTGATTTTTCAGAACCAGCCGCTCAGCTTGCCTGAAAGGAGAGCCTAAAATAGACGGCTGATTCGGGGACAGCGTATCTGTGTGCAGATGAAATTAAATGCGTGCCCCAAAACACTGCTTCTTTAGTAGGGCAAAGAAACATAGGGAAAGCTTATATCAAGGTGCTGCCTAGGAAATACGAGTACATCTGGATGGCAGCTGCCTTCATCTCTGAAGCGAAGCTAAGGTAGTCAGGCTTGCTCATCATTACTTGTCAGGTGCCAGGTTTAAAAGTCCAATCAGAGGCAATTTCTAATGTTCTACAAGTAAATTCATTTTAATCTCCAACAGGCTCTTAAAGGAGGCTTTTTAATGCAGTATTGCAATTCCAAACAGCTCTCCCCCAGTTTAGTCTGTTGTAGATAATTTACCAAAATGACAACTGTAATTAATACTAAACTAATAAAGCAACTGAGAAAAAGAAACCAAAATTACCCTGGTGTTTAAGCATTTTACTTTTTCATATGACTTTGGTTCTGTTAAGTTTGACAAGAAGTACCTTAAGTATGAAATATTCCTGTTGTCTGCTTTGTAAGTCCATCGGTCATAGCTAGGTAACTATTATATGCTGAAAACACAATATTTAATTAACTTGGAAGAATAGCTGATTCATTAATTGCTTTGTGCAACTTTTGGAACTTATATTACATCCTCAAACATGCTTTCTAAGCCAGCAACAAAGCTGCTTGAAGCAAAATTTAAAACTCACGGTTTAACCTTAGTAGGAGTAAAAATTAGCTTGGTTATCAGGTGACGAGGAACACACCTAATTTAATAATAAGAATAATAATAATAATGCTTCAGCCCCAGCTCTGCAGACCCATCAATTCCTGAACAGAAATGCTAATGGACTTTCTGGGTTAATCCAACCACTTTTTACTTGAAAGCTTTGTTGAAGTTGTTGTGGAGTGGCTTTGAAATGAAACCCGTATGCAAGAAGCCTGGGGTTTGCTGGCTGCCAGGCAGGGACTTCCCTAAGCAGTCGGACGAGGCTCTCTCGGAGTAGCCGTCGGCTCTGGTGCTGGAGCAGGCAGGGCGTTGCAGGGTTTGGCTGGAGCTACGGCAGCACGTTAGGAGGTTATGCATGATGTTTCCCGGAGCAGGGATAAAGCTTGGGCTTTCTTGGCAGGGTGGGAGGGACTAATCCGTGCAGTGGTACTTATATTGATTTGTAAGGCTTGTTCAACTGGGATTACTCAGCTGGGTATTATGGTGTTTAATCAGGGAAGGAGTACACAGGTTCCCGAAAGGAAAGCAATAGATGCTTTGACTGTCTTTAACTTTGCCTTTAATAGCTTTAGATTTGCTAGACACGTGTAGCTCTTCTCATCCGTGTGAATTTTTCCTTTTGAACTGTGACTTGTGTAGTAGTGTTATTTGTCTATATTTGATTTGCACTCTCACTTTTTTTCTTCTTTTTCTCTGACATGGGCAATGCGAATAAAATATTCAAGTAAAACTTTAGAGAAGCGCTATGAGTAGAAATCTGTATATGGGAAATGGTAGAATAAATTGGGAAAAATAATAATTTTTATTCCTGTAAACATGAGAAAAAGATTTAATTATTAGGTATTTTAAAGCTTTTTATTCTGTTTCTGACATAGGCCTAGGTAATCTCAATAAAAATGCAACTAAACCTGACCTTTTCTGTGTCAAATTGCAGCTCTCACTGATACAGGATATCTTCTTAAAGCCATTCTCTCATAAATATGACTGTTTAATATAATATGCAGTCAAGCATTTACCCTGTGGTCAGCTGACAGTATTTCACTTCACCTCTTCATTGCCTCCCAGTGTTGTTCTTCCTGAGCTCTGACTTGTAAGTCCTTTAATGGCTCAGTAGGTTAACATGAGTTTGCCTATTGTCTGAAAAGCTCCAGTGGATTTTCTGTTTATTTTGTATGGGCTGCACAGGCCAGGAGCCCTTCTGCTGCCCAAGTGTTCCCCCACCCACATCCTCCTGAAGGACAGGTGACAGTCTTTCTGTGGTCATCATTTTGGGATATGCTGACAGGGCTTGCTTCCTCAGTTTTGCTGTTGAGGTAATGCATCAAGCGTGAGGCATGGAGTTCACCTCACCAGGAAGGTAAGACTGGAAAGGAGAATCCCTGGGTCAGTTGATTTGTCTGTGTCTCATGTTCACTCTTTCTTTTCTTTTTTGTCCTGAGTTAAGGGTGGGCCAGAATAAAGGCTATAGGTTCATGACTACTCCTCACAAAGTTATGACTTAAGCTTTAGCTTTCCTTCTACTTATATCTCATTTTAGGCCAGGAAAATCCATCTGACCTGCACACCCTGTGATGTGTCACGTCCTTCACAACTGTAACTGCTCTGTCCTTGAGGGTTTTGTGAGGATTGGTCTACTCTGACCCCAGGTTTGGCCTCTGCAAGAATATGCCATTCTGCCTTCTATGGTGCTGCTTCTGTCTGGGTAACTGAGGCTGGTTTGGGTTTTCCTTGTCTTGATAAACCCAAAGAAATGCTTTCTTTTTAAGGGTGTTTATCAGTCCCTTAAATTAATGAACTAGAAGCAGGTGACATGAGGAAATGGTACAGGAAAACCACTGAACCTCATGTTCATGGAAAAAAGCTGCAGACATTACTGGTTACTTGAAAATTAATCTTTTCACTGGATTTTGTAATTTGCTCAAGAATTACGGTTTTCCGGAGGTCTGCTTAATCTGGTATTCTGCTTTAAGTGATGTGTTTACTCAATAGTTACTATACCGCAGTGGTTGTGCAGGCACTGGCCTGCAAAGAGAGTTTTGAAAGGCGACCAGCTGATTGCTGTCATCAGTGGTAGCGGGACAAGGGTGTGCTTACCCAACAGGAGGTGGGCAGTCCCACTGTGCAGTAACGCAGGATCAGCTGGTGCCCTGTTTGACCTTAGGTTCAAACTTGGACCCGATGCTTTTTTAAGGAAAAAAGGTATGCTTTCTTCCTTCCTTCCCCCCCCCCCCCCCCCCCCCCCAAGCTGACAACTTCCTTTGAGAAAACGGGTATCAGGAATTGTGTTTTCTAAATGGTCTGTTAGAGTCTAGCCATGACTTACATATTTTAATCCTACCTCTTATGGTTGGAACATGCATAATCAGAGTTCCAGACGGTTTAGATGTTCTGCTTGGGTTTCAAGCCCCTGTCTCGTACCGATGCCATTAGTGCTTCAACACTTATGTGTGCCATAGAGTCAAGCAAGAGTTCAGCTGTGGTGGTGGTGGTGATACCCACCTACAGCAGTCATCTGTCGAGGCAACCAATATCCATCCACTACACAAAAGGACCAACCTGACTTTGCAGTCCTTGGGTTAGAAATGGGAGCATTTACAGAGGGAAGTGCTTCTGAATGTTGTCTGTGAATAATTGCAGCATCATCAAAGCGCAAAACCATTAAAATCTCCATCAGAGACATGCTTTGCCTTAGTTTGTCCCTGTAACTAAACAAATAAACCCTCCTCGTCCACCCTCCCTTCCCACAAATGCCGAGCTTTCATCATCTTCACTCTTTAGGATGTCAAGCGTTAGATGTGAACTGAATGAAAACCGATTTTTTGATTTTTTTAACCTTCCATCTTTTTCTATCAGAATTCCTAAAACTCATTTTATGCACTAATCCAAGGGTGCAACTTCATTGCTTCCTGCTGTAGGGCACCTATAGCCAGTTGCTTCTGTTACTCACTGAAGCTTTGGTTTTTATGAACATATTTCATATGTAGCTTATTCCTATAGTTGTTACCTAGCAACATTAATTTCGTTCAATTTAGTTTGTCTTCTGTTTCAAGAAATCTATCAGGTGTGTTTTGAGAACATATCTGGAGTTCAACCATGAACCTTTAGAAAAGAGGTGTGAAACAATAAAGAGAGTTCTCTCCAGAACCTGTAATTAATGTATGTATCCTTGGTGTTAGCCATCACAGCCGTACTGGCAGAAATGGGAATAGGTGCGTGTGGCATTTAAAAATTACCTGGAAAATACTGGAGCAGTTACAAGTTCACTGTTGATTTCTCTGTGTGGTGTTTCAGTGCACTCAAAGAGCACAGATGCCTATCTCAATTTCATGCTCTTTTACCAACCAGCATCTCTGTTTCTTGCCCTTCTCTCCACGGCATGGTCCATTTAGCATTTTGCATGCTGCACATGCACTGATGTGACATTTTGTAGGCCAGCAACCATAGTTACAGTACAAAATAGAGGATTTCACTTAAGCTGAAGAACATTAGAGTGCAATAAAGGAAAGGAGTGCAGAGGCTCATAAGAAGACTTGCAGGGCACATAAAGCTTTGGAGTTCAGGCTTGTAATTTTTAATTGAGACTGTGGCCACTCTGGAGATGATGATTCCTCTAGGACAAAAAGTTGTGTTTGTGTCTTCTGTTTTCACTTGAAATGAACAAACAAACCCTCTAACCTTTTAATGTTCAACTGAGGCAGTCTTGATATTTTTATAATTCTGTCTGACAGCCTTCTCTGATCTGGAGAACAGTGTGAAAGCATAGGGTTTGCAAATGGTTTTTTATATTGTCTTTCTGTTCCTTGTGCTAAATTTCCCATCCATATGGAGCTTTCAAGAAATCAGGAGGGGAGAGATTGCATAGAATTGGAGCTGGTATTGGGAATGGAGGGTGTCATTCAGCTGTAGCATCACTGTAGAGGACACTGTGGGATTTTTAAAAAATTGTAAGAGATCTGCTTATTATCATCCACTTTGTGTTGCATGTGTCTCTCAGAGGTGTAGAAGCTGCCAAGTACTAAATACATGCGTCTGTAGGGGGCTGTGGATACCAACTGTACAAAAATTGCAGATCAACTGGTGCCTGTGGCATTAGTGGAAGCTGAAACTCAAGAAGTTTTAGTGATGGAGATTTCTGAAAAGTCTTTTCAAAATGGCATTTGGACACGGTACTGGGGGGACATGCTGCAGTGCTCGTGTGCAAATGATGCCCTTCATATGAGGGGTTGTCTTACAAAAGGAGTTTGTATACACATCTCACTGTGGTAATCCTTACCTGCATTTTTGATCATAAACCATGAGATTTCCACAATGCCAAAACCCTTGCAAAACATAATTGCATCACTGGTATGAATCAGTATAATTTACATGCGGTTTTAGAGGATTTGAAGCAGGATGTTGAGGTAGATACCACAAGTATTTTATATGTCTTTTTTTCCCCTTTTCAAATTCTAGTACAGTTATTCTGTTCATTTTACTATAAATGTATTTTCCCCTGTATCACCTATGACTGACATGGTGTTTCACTGCATCATCAATGCAGGATGGTAGGCTATATGCCACTGTGTGTTCCTTTCCTTCCACTGTTTCCATCTGTCTCCTTGAGGGTTAATTCGTATGTGCTGGAGGGGCTGCTAACAATTTGGATACCATCCTCTACTCAGCTAACTTCAGTGAGATCTTACATTAGTCATATCTTAGCTTTTTTGTTTTGTCAAGATGGCTCTTGAATGTGCTGCTCTGAAACTCATTTTGGGGAACTGATTGTTGGTGTTAGGTTGTCAAACAGGAAAAGGTGATCAATCAGCAGCTGCCTTACTGTATCAAGCACTTGTTTATAGATGTGCTGTTAGGCTTCATATAGTACCGGACTTAATTCCATGGCGACAGAAAAGTGCTATAGTCTTTTTATAAATCTTTTACTGAATTCCTAGTAGCTCTTGCATCACTGTCTCTGGGAACTGATATGAGGGATAATGCTGGATGATTAAATTCAAAAATGCACAAACAAGAAGGAAATTGTTTATTTCTTAAGTAAGGGGTTTTTACAAGCCTCTTAAATCACAACTAATTTAGGTCCTGTGATGTTTTTCAAAGTGTTCCCTATGAACTGTGGACCATATGTAAAAGGGAAGGGCATTTGCCAAACTGTCCTTCAGAGACATGGAATGCATCCTGGTGTGTAGTCCAAAGCTGAGATTCTTTCCATGTTCATCTTTTTTTCGGTAAATAGAATTTCTGCGGTGCAGTGAGCCCCTTGACAGCCGTGAAAATACCTGCTTTCTTTGAGAGGCTGGCACAGCTGAAGATGAGCAGGGATCATTTCAGCTTTATGTCGCTTGAGAATAAGTGAGATCCTGCCTTAGTCTTGTTAGGTGAGCTTAACATGTCAAGGCCAACAACTACCAAAATAAGTAAATAAAAGAGGATCTAGGGGATAGAGAAGGGCTTGAAGCAGAAAGGCAAGTGGGACATGGTTAAGTACAGATTAAAGTTTGCTCAGGCTGAATTAAGGGGTTATCATGCCTCCTATGTTATGATTGAAAAATTAAAAATATATTCAAGGTGCTTTGTTTTAGTGGTGCATGATAGCTTCCCTCACTAGCTTAGTAGAGTTTTGTAACAGTTTTCCTATTTCCTTGAATTGAACTTTTGTATCTTTTCTTGTAATTGAAATCATGATTTATTTCACCAAAAATATTACTTGCAACATCCAGCAGAGCTGGTTTCTGAACAAAGCCAAAGTTTAACAAGTTGTGGGCAAAGAAACAAAATGAAGTTCAGACAGCTGCCAGTGTATGCACTTTGGTTCTAGTTTGGAAAAGAACATTGCTCACAGAAGAGTCTGCAAAACTGCCAGTACCCTGCCCACCACCTGAAGTATGTCAGAGCTAGGTTTTGCAAGTGTTCTCCTTTAAAAATGACAATCAAAAGCTAAGGGCTGTTTGCATGTTTGTGCATGGAAGTGATAAGTAGCCTCTGTGCTAATCACTTGAAACAAAAGAACAGACCTGGATCATCCACTTTCGTACTCCTTGATCTTATTGCAGAATTCAATACAGATTAAGGAAAATATCATTTTGTATCTCTGGAAGTGCATGTATGCAAGATATTTGGGGAGCTGGAGGCTCCTCAGCTACCAGCAGCTCTACGTGCTAGATTCTTTCTGGTCAGTCACAAAACCTGTATGTGCATACTTAGAGGACCAGCATGGTGCTGTGCTGGCTCCAAGTCCAATGATTTGCTAATTTTGCTGTTAACTAGCAAGCCTTCTCAAAGTCAGTTTTGTCAACTTTTTTTTTTTTCTGCATAGGGTTGTCTTAATGGAGGTGAGATCTCACTGATTGATAGAGAAAGATACTTTGAAGGATTGCACTATATACAAAATATCCTTCTGAACAGTATACCTGCATATGGTTCAAACAGTTAGAAATCCTGTGGAGGGCTTACTTGATTTTTGTTTAGTTAAGCTCTGTGGAGAGCCGTCACAGTAACATACTGGATTACTTGGCAGGCTGAGACATCTGCTGGCACTTCTGAGGTGTAGGCTACCGCAGTGAGGTTTCCTATTGCATCATGCTGAAATCTCTCCAAAACACAATGGTATTTAGTAGTAAATGCCATTGTATAGAGATGAAACTGTATGAAATTCAAGATTGCAGGCTTTGTCTTCAAAAAGCTTAAGGATCTTAAGGATCTTTTGCTCCTGCAGAAGTTTTATAGCAAGACTAAGGGCTATTATTAACAGTGCTGCACCCACAGAGAAAAGGAGCTGACAGAGGAGTGAAACCAGATTCTGGACTTCAGTGCAGCATATTATTAGGAGAACTCTTTATGCACCTTGTCAGTGCCTGTCCTGTTAGAAATTGAATTTAGGTGTGTAATTGATATACTTAAAAGCCTCCTAATGGTAATTCAATGCTTTAAACTATGTACTTGTTTTGCTTAGTGTTTTGCATGAAGTGCCTCATTTTATGCATATTAGGCTACATAGGACACCTTTGCGACTATTTGTTTATTCAGGGATAGCTTAAGATGACTCTTAATCATTCCTCCCATGTTACAATCACCTGAAAACTTAATGATCTTGCACGCTAATAGCTTTGACTAAATTGTTAATAAATTAGCACCCTCAGGGACCAAGCCATATGGACTTCCACTGAATATATGCCTCGACTTTCTTCCCTTTCTGCTTTTCACCATGCTAAACAATTGCTGTTAGTTGCTGTAATTTACTCCCTGACTCTGCGGTCAGGGTCTGTCTTTTATGTCTCCTACATCCAACCCCTAAGCTTTTACTTGACAGCCATCTGACACCCTACAGCTCGGTCTTCTGGTACTTTAGATGAATGATAAAATTTAAAAGCCTTGTAATTCAGCCTCTCCCTCTTTATCCTCCTACTTCTGTGGTTCCCTTGTGATTGCTCAAGAAGTGTTTTTGATATGTCCTCTCCAAATAGGATAAGAATCTGGAGGATGGAATGAAATTTAAATTGCAGCTCTGTCTCAAGATCACTAAAAATAGCAGGAAAATTATTGTAGACTTTGTCCAAGCAAAGCAAAGCTTACATTGTTGAAAATGCATGAACTAGCTTACGTACAGAGAAGATAGTGTAACCTAGTGAAGGTGAGTTTTAGTAGTAGTGTAGTAGTTGTTAAATACAAAAATGGAGGGAAATTACCATAAAGAAGTGAAAGGAAGAAACCTATTTGTGGGGTGATGTGGGGTTTTTTCCTTTCTTTTTTTTCTTGTCTTTTTTTTTTTTTTTTTGACGTGTTCAAACCTTGAAATCCTCTTGAGTACATTTTAAGTGAAGGCTGAGTGGCTGTTACTTTATAGTAAAGAGCCTACTGACTTTCAGTGAGAAACATGGTATTTCAGGTCACTAAATAGAGCTCAGGTGTAGGGGCATGACCAGAAACCTGTTTAATTCTGAGCAGATCTTTTGTTCACCCAACACTGAGAATTGAGGTCATCAGCATCCCAATACAATTGCCATGTAAATACCGTGTTCAGACCTCATTATGGTTATCAAGGCATGTTGTTGGTGGACAGAAATTGAATGATCCTGTTTTAGATTACATCCTCAAGAAATACGGTATTTGTACAAAATCATTTATGGTATCTAAAGGAAAATAGTGTAGTTGGTTGCAAACTGGATAACTGATTTTGATGGTTCATTCACCTAGAAAACATGGAAAAAGAATGGATATTGGAAAATACATTGTTTTTAAGCTGCATAGCACCGTGTGTTTGCCAGCTCCATCGCTTGTCTCTACTTCCCATCTCTGTCATGAAGAATTTTGTGAGACAGAAAGTTTGCAGGGAGCAATGGTATATTTTGCCAGGCCAGTTGATACAGCTGGAAAATAAGGGCACATTTTTGGCTGCACAAAGCTCTGCTTGGTCAGGAGTAGCTGTTCAGGCAGTGGCTGTGCTGTAACCAGAAGCAGATACCTATGTGTGTGTTCGTCAGCCCGCTGAACTCCTGATAGGGAGTGATGTAACTTGTGGCTAGGGAGTAATTACAGTGCTCTGCAAGAGGAGTTCAGAGAGTGGTTAGTGCAAAGGGCTCGTAGAGTTCTCTTGTCTTGCAGAGTAATTATGATCGTTAAGGAGGAATGATTGAGCACAAGTTACTTATTTACAGTGAGGTAAGGTGGCGTATACAGAAAGGTTGGTGCCCTTTTTAGGGACTGATGTTCCTCCAGCCAGCCACACCACATCCTTGGTTGGTTTACTTTGCACTCTTTAAGGTAGAGGTCTATCTGTCGCACCGCAAGAGCAAGGACACAGAGAGATCTTTTTATATGAAAGTCGTTGGACTGCCCTTCAAAATACTATATCACAAAAATATGGTAGGATTTTTAACAAGATGTAATAATCACTTGTATAATGATGTCTTCCAGCTCTGCAGCACTATCTTAGGTTTTCTTCTTCTAAATTATTTGGTCTTGCAAACTGTTTATTCCAGTGTTGGACAATCCGAACTTGATACATTGCAAAACTGAACTGAGGTATTTTTAAGTGATATGCTTTGGAAATGTATGGCAGTTTATCAGTAAGGGAAGTGGTGCTTCACATTAGCATCGTCATTACTAAAAATCCCACCAAATTCTAGTTCAACACACACACACACCTATATATAGTAAATACTGTAATATTTATTCTGTGTCCGTAGCTTTTCGCCATGGAAGACAAAACAGATATCCATTGCTGGCTTTTACTAGTTGAGATGTTCTGCTCTAAAATAAATAAATTATTTCTGCAGTAATAATTTGCACTGTAAAAATGTAGTTAAGTAATTATGTGATAATTTTACTGAAACTTAGTCTTTGCTCTTGCCACATTTCCTTTGCCTGGGACTTGCAGATGTGTTACACTGCCTTTATTTTGTCTTTCAGATGATGATGTGGACCTGGAAGCTTTGGTAAACGACATGAACTCCTCATTTGAAAGTTTATACTCTACATGCAGTATGCAGTCGGAAACCACTCCGCTCCTTCAGAATGGTCAGCTGAACCGCAGCCAGCTGCCGTCCTCGGGATCCGGCACCCTGCAGCCCACGTCCCCGCGGCAGAAGGTGCAGCGCTCCCAGCCAGTGCGCATCATGGCAGTCAGGTAGGAATGAGGCACTCGCCTCCTTTGCCCTAAGTTGTCATGAACTGGCTTCGAAAGAGCTACATTTTAAAATAGGAGATCCACTTTGGTAAGGAACTTAGTAGTATTAGACTAGACTTCTGCATAGAAAAATGTACTAAGTGGGTGAAGGACATCGTATTTCCATGTATTATCACCCTTCTTTTAGTCAAGGTTTGATATTTCCGCAGTAGCTGATTTGCAGAAGTGTATCATTGGTACAAATTGGCAGAAACTATATCCATATTTGAATTTTTTTCCAAACTCTTAAAACCAGTGCTCTCAAGTCTGGTGTCTACTGACAGCTTATAGGTTTTATTAAACATAAGAGATCATGTAAATAGATGAGGATGTGCTCAGCTACTTTTGATATACAGAAAGTGCCTCTCTCTTTGTGAAGATTCCCTGAATGATTTAAGACCAACAAACAAAAAAGGAGTGTGCCTTAGTTATTTATCTGTTCTTCCCAGAGCACTTTCAACTCAGTCACTTGAGTGCGCTGTGTTAGTCATTACCAAAAAAAAAAAAAAAAGAAGTGTTAAAGCTGTCCCCCTGTTTTAAGGCTGAGGACTGGAATTCAGGCTTCAAGTGGAAAACTCTTGATGGTGATGGGAGAGTATATAGGTGATGTACAGGTTCTTAAAATCTTTTTAGGCAGCAGGAGGAAAGGAGCTCCTGTCAGCATGAGTAGGTAAATTAATTTCTTTCCTGCTAATTAACAGTATTTCTCTAAAAGAAGTGAAAAGTAATAATATAATAAAAGAAAAATCCCATATGTGGAAGGGGTGGCTTTTAATTCTTTACACTGATGTATAGGAATGATACACTTGAGAGAGGCAGCTTTTCCATTTGAATGGGTAGAATGCAGTGCAGCTAAGTCGGCTATGATGCCATCAGTTCTACAGATAGCTAACCTCGGATAGGGGTGTACTAGAAAAGGTACTCTCTGGAGTCCTATAGCTGTTGATGTTTTGTAAATATCTCAGTCAAAACACTTACATTATTTTTGATATTTAAAAGCTTAGCAACTCTTATTTTGAGAACACTCTGCCTTTTTAAAAAATCTGTGCTTCCATGCACACCAGAACATCCTGTGTTTATCATCATCAAAGAAGGTAATGGTGAAACTTCTGTTCAGGGTTATCTGGACCCCTCTTGTTTGCCACTAGAACAGAGTGATTGACTCTGGTCTCCTAGGAGCACAGATTGATGTGTGTATCAGTTATGAAGTAATTGATGTGTGTATCAGTGATGAAGTAAATGATCCACTGGCAGCAGTACAGGTGCAGCAGAGCACAGCACAGAGAATTCCCAGCTTCAGGAAACCACACCTTTCTAATTGTATTGAGTCTGTGCTTCCACTTCTTACGGTGGAGGTCAGTCAAAAACTTGCAGTACAGCACACTGTTGCACCGATATGACATCTACTGGTCTGAAGAAATCTTACCCTGTCCTCATACCCTGTGCTGTAGAGAACTGCACACACAGGAAGCACAAAAAAAAATATGAAGCAGGTCAGGTAGTTGTTTGGCATAGTTATGGCTGGAACCTGCTATTTATTGCAGCCCCTCCCAGATCTGTAAGACTCATTCATGGAGCACCAAGGCAACTAAATTGCAGGACAAATCTCCTCTGTGGAGGAGATTTCACAGCAGGTAAATTTTGTCATACCCCACGATCTGGTACAGGCAAAGACAGTGAGAGAGTACCCAGAGTGCGACATGCTGCCAGGGGCAAACCCAGCAGCTGTCTCCCAGGCAGCTCTGTTGAGGAGGCTTTGCTTGCTGAAAGCATTCAAGAAAAATGAGAGCAAACCGAGTTTTTAATGATTTGCCTTTCAAATCCCGGAGTTAGTTGATTTGGAAACTTTGATGGCTGCCACTAGATGGTGCCTTCTGCTTAGGCATTGCAGGGCAGCCTGCTGCAGTCAGCTAGTGCCTCTTCGGTGGTGATGCCCTGGCAGCAGGGAAACCAAAAGCCACCAGTGTAGTCATGAATAGGTCTTACAGCTTTTCTGGTAGGTTTTAGTTTTTCCTTTGTTGGTGTGGGCAGTGCAGATGTACTATAAACTGGAACTTGAAACTCTGTTGTATGTAGACTCATGAAGCGTACTTCAGTAGATGCAAACTTGTCTGAACACCAACTGTACAACTGGCATAAGGTGGGAGGGTGTAATTCAAGCTTATTGCGTGTTGCTAAAGCTGCATCTTTGCATTTTCATTTCTCCAGGAAATGCCGAGTTGCTTGGAGATAGAATCTGGTATTATAATGAGGTGACAATATTGGTTTAAGTCTCAGCTTAGAGAACTTTACAGTGGGGTACATGTTTGTTTTCAAATCCACTTGGAATTTGGCTCTGAGTGACTGCCATGATTTTCTCCTCTTTCACATTGGTTTGGAAGAGCTTTACTGACTTTCTGGCACACACAGCTTAAGCTTGTAATCTAGTGCTTGCAACAGTGAGTACAGATAGATATTTCTGTTTATTTTATTTGCACAGTTACCTCAGTTACTCACCCAAGTAATCAAATTATGAGCAACAAAACAAGCATAGATGCCTGACTGGTCATTTTTCACATGCAATTACCTACTTTGTGCTAGCAGTTGCTGGTACTGTATAGTAGTTACCTGGAAAAAGAGTGGGTTTGATTCTTTGTCTTTAATGTCATTATCACAAACTCTGGGGCAGCAGATCCAGGTCTAGTGATGCCAATTTGCTCCTCTTAATGCGTAGTGCTTCTGTGTTTGTAGACGTCTTCAAGAAGAAGAACAGCAATTCAGAACATCGTCTTTGCCGGCCATCCCAAATCCCTTCCCAGAACTTTGTAGCCCTGCAAGCTCTCCAGTGCTGGCCCCTGGATCTTTACCTCAGAGTCAACCTGCTAGTAAGCATGTGAGTATGGGATGAAGCCTTGGGTCATCCATTTGCGTGCAAACCAACACTGGACTACTTCATTTTGAAGGCAGAAAGAAAGCTTCCAGATAAGTAAAAACACTTGTAGACTTTGTCTGTGAGTAGGGCAGCACTGGCCGAGAGAGTATCTTCAAATAGGCTTCAGACCTTTTTTAAAAGGTTTGTAAGAAGGAAGTGTAAAAATGGAGTAAGCCTCTTTGAGATAAATGCGTGTTGTGAATGAAGCACTAATGCTTAATATCCTTCAGATTTTGTTGTTCAACATAAAGACTTATTAATTCAGAAGTCAAGTGAATTAGCTTAGAGTTGGATGAGGATCTGTGCCTTTTATACTGCATATTCTAGGTGCCACAGAAACACTGAAGAGCTGAATTCTTTAAAGACATGGTGGTGCTTTATTTGCTGTTTTTCATGAAGCTGCTCAAAAAGCAAAGGTGTTCTTAGAGCTTGTAACTAGGCACAGCTCTTTGTAATGGGATTTAAGGGGAGGCTTGTCCCATGGAAAGCTGATGGAGTCATTGTCTGGGTTCTTGGCAGTTAAGATAGCACAGACTGAGGTCTCATGTGGTCCAGAGCAGTAACCTCAGCGACACAGCAGTTTTTCTTCTCTGTCCTACTCTGCTCTATAGCAAACAACCATCTTGTTTTGTATCATTCTTCATGCACACTTGAAGACTAAAGCTGAGCTCAAAAACCTTTATTTTGTAAACTGTGCTGACTTGCATGGGAATGAAAAGATGGGTTACTCTAACTAACTGTTGGCTTACATCAATTCTGTTCTTGAGTACCCAAAAATATTGAGAAGTTCTGTGTCACTGCTCAGTTAGTTTGTAATTAGCTCCCTGCATCCTTTCCGAGAGATGGAGGGCTTGGGTGGGCAGTTCAGCTACAAGCAGTAGGCCCAGATGTGTGCCCTCGCATGTTCTGTGTTGCGTTACAGCGCCATAAACAGCCGCTTGCTTTCCGGAAGGGCACAGCGCATCTCCCCTGGTTTTACTGTATTGCTTACACAAACAACACAGACAGGCAACCAAATAATGCCCTGGGAAAAAACTGAGCCATCCCACTGGGAATTTAGTACAGGGCCCTGTCAGAGACCCAAGTACTGCCTAGGCAGAAAGGCTGTTTTGCCAAGGCCATGTTGATGTGACCCTTGGGAGATAAAACCAGGGGCAATTCCGCCTCCTGGCACTTGCCAGCAGGACAGCAGCATAGCTGTCTTTCTGAAATAAACTTTAGTTTCTGATGAACCTGTGTTTACCTCTGCAAATATTCCCTGGCTTCACGGTTTCTTTACCTTTTACCTCTGTGTTTTACTAAAATTAACCAAGCCACCCTAAACTTGGCTCTGTAAAACGTTAAGGAACCCTAAATGATCTGTGAGTCAGTTTTAGATGGAATTTAGAAACTAGTGGTTTAACAGCAGATAAATATAAAAATAACCAGTCTTTTAATGTATGTAAGAAGATGACTACTATAAAGGCAGAATAGATCTTTTCCTAAGTTTTACCTTATAATTTCTTTAAAAATTATTCTACTTTACTTTAAATTGAAAATTTTTCCCAGATGTTTTGAAAGCCTAAAATGAAATAATTTACATTGTATAGATATGCTCACTGCTGAATTTTTTAATCAAAGACAATCCATTATAGTGGCAAAACCCTTTAGGGTACCAGCTGAGGAGGTAAAGCATTTTGGGCAATAATGGTTTCTTTTGTAGATGCAAATACACTGTTCATTTCAGCATATCAGCTCATTGGCAGTTGAGAAACACTGGCTCAGGGTGAAGGAAGGATAGGAAAGTGTTCTTTTTCTCTCTCACAAAGTATTTTGCTCCCTTTAGTGAAGGGTTAGAGAACCAGAACTGAAAAAGACCTAGTTTTAAAGTATTAATGGGCAAAAGTAAAAGAGAGTGGGTTTGGTTTCTTCATGAAGGAAGAAAAGTACCTCAGTTTTAAGCATGGAGTGTCACTGGATAACAAAATAATCTGTCTGTTCAGCCTCCTCATAATTTGTTTAATCCCATTTTAGTTCCCTTCACTGGAGTCTGCTAAACATCATGAGTAAAAAAAAATTAGTAACATAAGAAATGTTATACATCTTTCCAACTTCAACCCATTAAAAAAATGCTGAGTGTGGGAATTTGAGTGAATTATTTTCGGACATGTATCTCAGCTCTGGTTGAGATAAATGTCCATCGATACAATACAAACTACTGATTAATAAATCAAGTGATGAGCTTAGTTAAAGAACTGCAATAACAAGTTTTAATATCTGGCAGTTAAGGAAGATAAGTTGTGCTTTAAGAAAAATATAAATACAATATTAAATGCTAACCAAGGTAAAACATCAAGATGCTTAATTTCAGGTTCTCTGCTTGCAAATTATAAACACAGATTAAAATTGGAGATGGGAATGAGCCATTCTGATTACATGGGATATATGAGGTGCAAGTGAATTCCTTTGGTGCTTCTCAAGCATTTACAGGTAAATAAACAAATAGCAGTTCCAGGCAGCAGTGCTGCAGCTCTGATCACACAGGGCACACACATGGTGTGGAGGAGGTGTCACCTTTGGTCAACTCATATTTGTGGCGTTTGAGAGGATCTCAGGTTAATGTAGCCTTTAGGGATTTCACAAAGAAGTGAGTATTTTGTTTGCTGACCATGTGAAACAGTGGAGGGGTCACTGAGAAGCTAGTGGGTCTGATGACTTCGTAAGAAAGGAAATGTTGTTAGTATTGTTCCTCCTGGAATGCCTCAGTGTTATTTAATAATTGTAAAATACAGCTCTGCAATGATAAAATCTAGTAGTGGTTATGCAAGAGAAATTTAAAGATCCAGGCTTGTTAAACATGGAAGAGTCTCATGTCATATTGCCAAGCCTTAAGCATAAAGAAATGCCAGCTCTATTCAAGTTTTACTAAAAGTTTTACTTTTTCCCAGTATATTGTTCCCTATAGGAAAAGGATGCATGTGTGAATGAAAGAGTGAATAAAAGAACTTTCAGGTCATAAAGCTTGAATTATATTTTTGGCTGAAAAAATGGAGATTGTCTTTTCTCATATGCAAAATTTTATTCTGTAGCTGGAGCCTGAGATACAAATTTCTTGTGCTTCTGAGTCTCATCCTTATTTTTTCCATGCAGTTGCCATTGCTTTTTTTTGACAAGCAGTTCACGGCATTTCTTTATGCACTGCTCTGCATTTGTTTCATACTCTCGACTCAGGAAAGAAAGGTAAAAACAGTGAAAAATAACTGTAGTAATCCTTTCTTACTTTTTTGTGGTAGGTTCTATTTTCTGTCTTCTCATGGTGACAAAGCATTTTCTTTATTGTACTCAAAAAAGTGCAGTAATTTCATTTTTTAAAAAATATTTTTACGAGATCTGTTGGGTAATGGTACTAATTTCACCACAGCAGGAAGCAGTATGTCACCTCTAACTGTGCTGCCAGTCAGGCACTGAATACTGCTTTTAAGGCTGATGGCTGCAGCAGTGTACTGCAGCTGCTCCCCAGAAGACAGAGAACAGTGGGAAATAACAGGTCTTCAGTACTAGCACAAAGCTAAAAGCACATGTAGGCAAATGGGATAGTCATTTAATGGGAGAAGCAATCTGGGAGGTAAAACTGGAGTGTTAGGCTTATTGAAATCGTTTCAGATCTGTTTGCTAGGGGTGTTTTTTTAACTCTGGATAATCTGCTTTAGAAAAAGAATTTAATCTTGTGGATAACTGACACATAATTTAGAAGTAAAAGACTTAGAAAAGAAATAACTCTGAACTTTTTAGGTTACATTTCAAAGGCTGTCCTGCACTGAACAACCTCCACTGTGGCAGAATCTGTGCTCATATGGTAGTGTGACCAAACAAACCTGGTGATAGACATTCAGAAATTATTTGTAATTAAAGAGATACATGCCTCTTTGGAGTTCAGCACTATGATCCTTTATTACAGGTCTGCAGGTGGAAATGGCCCGCTTTGAGCTTAGTTTTACAGGGAAAAGCGTTAGATATTGAGCTGATGATAGTGAACAGCACATGGGTCTGTAAAAATTGGCACAGCTCAAGTTTTAGTAATGTAGCCAACCAGCTGATGAGCACCTGGATGAAAAGTACCAGCTAGTTGTGCTGTTGAGTCAGTAGCTACTTCAGTTGCTGGTGTGGTGAGTGAGACAGTGCAGATGTCTTGTGCTTGGAGAAACCGTGACCCTTCAAGTGGTAGCTGACAAAGAGCTCTTGAGTCCTTGAATTGAGAGCAGCATTGTCTGTGAGCTTGGAAAGGAGGCTGGCTGGAGAGGAGCTCCCTGATCAGTGCGTGCCCAAGCGTTCTCCTCTTCATCATGTGCCTGATTATCCTCTCAGTATCACCCATCTGCCCATCACCACAGAGCCCAAAACTTCAGCAGACCTCTGAGAGCACTCCCATTTTCCGTGCATAGGAAGGGCAAGAAAAGCCAGGAGCAGGAAGGACGTGGTCTTGGTGACACCAGGGGCATTGCGAGACCACTTGATATTTTCCTCCCCCTTTTCCCCACATCTTTGTATGTAAGGCTCATGCACACCTACAAACACAAGATCACCCCATGTCTGAGTGGGGGGGACAGTGGTTGCAGGCTGGGAGAACGGACAGCTGAAAGTTCTTAAAACATTGTTTACTTAACAGAATAAATATGTTTGTCTAAGAAAAATGGAAACCAGAAAATTACACCAAACCAAGACCAAACATTTGTCCAAAAGACTGCTAAAAACATCAGACAGCTACCTTACTGCCAACAGAAGTCCATCTTTGTGTTGCTGGTATAAACGAAGAACTAGTTGGTAACTTAGGTTATAATTTCTGGTTGTGTACAAATATTTTGGAAAAAGCATGCAATAATTACATGTAGGTCACTGCAATGCCACAGGATATTAGGCTTAAGTATCTTGTGTGAGTCAATGAAGCTTTCAACTGTAAAAATAGGGCAAATTTCTCACATCCCCCCTCTATACAGCCCAGGCAAACTTCCAAAAAGCAGTTTGATGTACCCAAATTATTTACTCTTTTCTAGCAAATTAAATTCACAAATGGGTATGAATTAATGTCATTCTTTTTTCCAGATTTAGTTACCCTTCAAGGGAACTTGTGTAAACAGAGTTCTTAGTTTTTATTGTTCTAATTACATGTTATGATGCACATTTTTTTATTTTTCTTCCCATAAAACTTTTATATTGGCTCTTTTGAAGATGAGGATGTTGATTTTCTAAAGAGAAGCTGTATAAAAATACAAACTTCTGTATAATGCAGACATTATGTACTAAGTTAGATTTTGCATGTGTGACAGCAAATTTTGTACTTGATCCTTCAGTGGAACAATCTTTAGCAGCAAGACATTTTGAAAATAGATACTGACATCTGAGTGAGTCAACAGGGCATTACTTTCTCTAAACAGGCTAAATCTATAGCTGGATATAATCTGGTTATTTCCTTAGGTCCAAGTCCAGGCACTCCCTTTGGCCCAACTTTAAAACCTGGGTTTTCATGAGTATCTGCCATGACACATCATGTTGTTTCTCTGAAATACTTCTTTGAAGCAAGTCTTACGCTAAGTAAATAAATCACACATAAATTGCTCTGCTGCATGTTTAACTCAGATGCTTTTCTTAAAGGCAGTTGCAATTGTGTTTGGAAAAAATAGGGAAACAGTAGGCCTTTGCTGCAGGGCTGTGATCTAACTGCATGAAAGCAGGCGTTTGGGTGCCCCTCTCTCGTTAGGAGACATAACACTTTCCCAAACTAAACGAGCTAAATTTGATGGGCAGTGTAGGAAAGATGTTGCATTACTTGTCATCCTATCTCCTCTCCCATGGAAACATGTTGTCCTGTTACTCCTGAAGAAATCAGGGTGGGGGTGAGTTCATTCTGAAAGTTGCATTTACTCATTACTGAAGAAGAGAGTGATGCACATCTGAGGACTAATGAGCCTTTGGGACTAAGCTAAAGACCGGCAGCCCTGGGGGCTGTTAGTGCTGGTCACCCGGCGGGTCTGCAGGCTCTCCAGCTGGAGCCCTGCACGTGGCCTGCTGAGGACTGGGATCAGCACAGAGGCAAAGCTGCTGTTTCTCCTTCCTCACGCCTCTTACAGCAGGAAGCTTTGTGGTAGAAAGAAATGAGTCTCTTTGTTGTTGCTTTTGGAAAGTGCCAGAACAGTAGTTACAGTCCCAACATAAATTACTGGAAATATTAAGGGCATCTCATGCTCAAACCCAAGACTGTGTTATTTGTTGGGATTTTTTTGTTTCTAATGACACAAACTTGGCCCAGCTCCCAGGAGTGTTTTGGCTCCCTACCTGGAAGTGATGCTCCGGCCACGGGAGTGTGCTGGGAGGAGGGCTGCGTGGTCAGGACCAGCGGGGAACGCACTGTGCATCTGATGGTGGTCTGGCACTCCGGGCAGGATGGAGCCGACCTGGCCCAAGCCTGCCTTGCTCCATGTGTGCTGGTACTCCCACTGGGTCTCCAGCCACACAGTAATGTTTGCAGTTGTTTTAAAAAGCTGTTGCACAGTAATAATACTGAACAGTCTGTAGTATTTGCTGCAGTAACTGCATTAGTGTGTTCATACTACATTTTTGTGTGTGCATCTTCGTTACGTGTGCCCTTGCACATTTTGTTGCACATTACTCTTGCTGTATTTTATTAATGGCAAAGTAAGAATATAACTTAGCTGTTCTATGCTTTGATCAGGAATTGGCAGAACTGAGGAGCTATCAGGCTGAGAAGGCAGTGAGAAATGGGAAAGCATAACATGAAAGGAATTCTAATTCTCTCTGTGCCTAGTGAGGCAGGCAGGAATGGGTTTGGGTGTAAACATAAGTGCAGTAGGGAATTAGAAAAAACCTAGAACTATATTGAGTGACTGTAATTATACCATAAACAAGTGGTTGAGATGAATCAGAGATGTCATAACTTTACGCTGATATCCTTCAAGATGTCATTCAATGAAGTAGGAATAGCCACACTGAGTCTGTGTGACATCTGTGCTGTCTGGATTCGAGGTGTGAGTTCAGGTCAACTTTAGACATTTTGGATAGAAGCCTTGTTTGACCTCTGCTACCCAGTGGGGCAGGTGAATGAAAGCACCAACTCATAATTTAGAGCCTCTGCTGTGTATCCTATGTGACCTTGTGGCACCGGGTTGTTGCCAGCAGCTGGTAGGTGAGCTGACCATGAGGTCCATCCCGAGGTGAGCTGTGGCAGCTCTTGCAGAGCTGTGCTGGCACCTGCGGCTGAGCTGCTGGTGATCCCTGGTGGATGCTGTGGACGTATGGAGTGCAGGACTGGGAAGACACCCAAGTTTTTGCTTGCTTGCTGGCATCTACTTCCAGGAGGGATGGAAGGCAAAGCCAGTATTTAGTTTATTCCTTTCCAATCCATCAGCACAGTCATAGCTTAAGTGTGAGGAGGGGTGCTGTTCATTCACAGCAGGTAAAAGGCTTCTTTGGACCTGTTTTAATTTCCTGGACAGTGACTTGTGCCCACGATTAAAGTGGAAATCTGTTTGAAATGTACATCTTCACTTAGGTGATGTTTGTGTATGGATGCATGGAGAAGAAGGAACTTGGAGTTAGTTCACTGTTTTGGTAATGGGGTGTTCTTGCATTGTGCCAGAGCTTGCAGATACAGTTTTGTTCCAGTTCCTGAACAGGGGGAAATGTCAGTTGGAATTTAATAGCATTTTTGTATTAGAAGAATACCGCTGAGTTAATTAAATCATTGTGGGATGAGTTTCATTTCTCTATGCTCTTGATTTATAGCCTCCTATTGCTATCAAATTCTTATTATATTATTCTTCCTCCTAATAGGAGTGCAGAATTACTGTACTAAAAAGTGATTTTGTTTAATTAATGTAAGTACCTTCAATCTTTGCTTCAGCCTGGCTATAATCTGAACATCATTTAAAAAATTTACATAAAAGTGAGTTTAATCTGGACTTGCTAAAGGACAAGCCATCATTGGTTCATAGAAGCTATATCTCATATTTCTCCGTTGGCATTAGGATTGCTTGTTCTCTCCAGTGGTAGACGCTGCTGCTCCTGGGGTTACTGGAGCTGGTTTCTCCTGCTGCATTTCAGGAAGCAACAGAATTGGAAATACTATTGTTGTGCTTTATGCCTGGAGTGTTTAGGTTCTTCTGGTGTTGCTGAGGGAGAAATGAATAGCACTCTGAAACAAAATGGATTGACTATCAGCTGGAAGTTTGGATCCAAGATCCCATGTTAAGTATGGGATGTTACTGGGGAATGTGAATAAAGCAGCTTTTTCACAGCAGACTTACTTCCAGTGAGATTTCATTAACAGTAAACACTGTTCTGTAAGTTTTTATGGGAGAAGGAGATGAAAGTGGGAGAGACCTTTAAAAGCTGCTTCTGTGTCTTACCAAACAGGTCCCACTTTACAGCACCCAGATCTTTTCAGCCACCCCCTTCATCTGCCTAGATCTCTTACCTGGCCAGAGTGAAGAACTGCTCTGTTTTGGGGTTATTTAGAGGTGGACTATGAGGACACTGCTTCGCCCTGCACACACGCAAATTTTGCGGTGTGCACTGTCCATCCAGACGTTTCATAGGAACATTATCTCCCACACCGTGCCTTACACCTGCCAGATGTCCCGCGCTGTTGCAGGAGGCATTGGGCTCGCTGAATTGTGCTCAGGAAGCAACTCCTGAGTGCTGGAACTCATGTCTGTGCCTGACAGTCACTGGGGAAGGTTGGCTGCCTCACCATGTGCTGACCCTGCTCGTGTTCCTCCTCTCGCCTTTTACGTTCACCTTTAAAATTCATATTTCCCTACCATCCTTGCCAGAATAGGTAGTAAGTATAGGAAAAAGCCATTCATAAGGAACAAACATTGCTTAAAAAAAAACTGCTGGAAAAAAAAGGAGGTGCAAAACAGTAATGAAAAGAGTATTCTAAGCTAAGTAACAGTGTCCCCATAGTAAAACACCTGGATTTAATTTTACAGACAAGTCGCCCTCAGGCTTCTGTGAGTCATTTGTGAACATGTCCTTGCCTGCAAACTTTAAGAGCAGCTAATTACTGTGAAGTAACTTGCTTGTCACATTGTTGCTGGTTACACTTATTTTCCCTATTGCTTACTAAAATCCACTGAAAGCAAGACAACCAGATTATTTCTAGAGCTTATAAATAGCTTTACAGATGTTTTCAGCAATTCCCAGTCACCAAGTACTCAGTTCTGCCGACCAGGCTATAGATGAGATCTTTGATAAGCATCAGGTATCAGGTACGCAGTTTTAGCATTGAAAAATACCTGTTGTGCTTCAGTTTTTGAATGTTTTTTACTAAGTTGTCACAAACTCCAGAGTATAGTGTTATGTTTAAATGTTTGAAGTGTGTGTGTATATATATATATATGTATATACACACAGACGCACACACACACATATATATATATATACTTGTGTATAGGAGAAAATCAAAAGATTCTTGCAGTACTGTCACATGCCTTATAATGGATTTATGGAACAGCTTGAGAAGAAATAGACATTAAATGTATACAGATCACTCTCCTCTTCGTGAGGCAAAGAAGAGAAAGCTAATATTACAGGAATAACAACATCTAGTCATGCAAGTAAAACCTTATATTTTATATTCTCCATATATTTTTCTGTGTTAAATGCTGGTTTGTTCTATGTATTTTTTCCATGGCTGACCTTTGAACTTTTTTCTTTAACAAACTAGCTCGTTAAAGCTTTTTAAAGCTCATCCATGTGAGGCTGAGCCTTGCCTCTTGTGTTACAGCCTTGCCAAATGAGCATGCTCTAAAAGGCAGACTCAAATAATGTTTTGCTCCTGAATGTGGATCCAGTCAATGTTTTAGGTGAAAGTTTTGGTTTATGCTTTTTGTTTTTCTTTGAGCGCACTTACCCACCATGATTTACATCCTAATCCCCCTGTTGGGGGTTTTGGTTGTTTTTTTGGCATCGGGTTGTTGGGGATTTTTTTTTTTGCCTGCACAGATGGAAAAGGTAATCTAAATCCTGAGTCTTCCATCTTCTGCGGAGAGAGGCTGTCATTCCAAGGGAAGTGAAGTGCTTGTCAACTGGAGGGCCATGAGAGCACCAGATTCAGTCCCAGGGATCAAGATTATCAATTTCTAACCATTTGTACAATATAACACATTTTTTAGTATTTTCTAGGATATTAGTAAGAAGGGGAAAATCAGGAGGCTGCCAGCTATATTTGTGCAAATGTACCTTCGGTGTAATTTCCCTTTGCTCCCAGTGAACATTCAGTTCTGCGTTACACTGTGTGCAAGTTACAAATGAACATTTTCTTATAGCCTAATTAAGCATAGCTTAGAGCAGTACTTAATTGCAACACTTCAAGTAATACAGAGGAACTTCAAGCCGGTATGGCTAACAAGAAATTAACTTTGTGCTCTGCCCAAGGTTGCACTAGCTGCTGTGTCTGTAAGGTTTCATTGTGTCTTGCCCTCTATGTCCATAGAATAGCACTTGAGCAATCTTCAGAGGTCACAGAGAAACCTTTTAGGATTTCAATTATAGCAAGAAATCCTGCAAGAAGTGAGACAGAGCATGATGGAGTCTTTCAGTGAGTAGAGAAATTGCCTGTGCAGCAGATGCTGGCTTTGGGTGTCTCCAGCAGTTCGTCCATTGATGTCCGAATGGCTCTGAGGTGAAAGACTGCTATGATGGCATATAATCATTAAAATGAAAGAGCTGAATGAACTTCATAGGAAACTTTCTAGATATTACTTTTATCCCTTAAATAACTAAATAACCTAGTAGCTCTGAAGATGGTGAAATAAATTTTACAGCACTGTAAACATGCTCACATCAGTTTCTCGGCTTTGCCTCTTTCCCAAGCCTTCTCTAACGTGCAGCTGTAAAAGCTGTGATGTCTAACTTGTCTATCAAAATGCTCAAGGATGACGTGCATGCAAAGGGCTTGTTTTATCTCTATGCCAGAGGCCTGGAAGTGCTAATAGCCCTACATTCAAATACTAGTCATTAAGAAAGGGGAGACCCTAATAAAATTCCAGCAAAAATAATAGAAAAAACATGTGCTGTGTCAGACATGATTCATAATGACTGCATTCTTTGAGTTTGCAGCAGTCTCTGCTTTCTGCATAATTGAGTTAATCTCTACTACAGCTATGTCTTTTCTGAACGTATTAGGTGCAACTTCGTGGCAATATCTAAGTATGAGGACTGATGGATTGTAGGGGATTTAGTTGATTATCTTCATTTCTTTATTTTAAAATACATTAATGTAGGGAAGGAGAAGGTAATTTTTTTTCCTCTTAAATTCTGTCACAATATTTATATAAAATTTCAAATCAGTAAGGTCTCACTGAGTTCAAGAAATACATTAGAAATACTTGAAGAGAAGGTATTTGAAGTCTGACTGAATAGTAGCTCAGATTGCTTGGCTTAGACTTGCAGTCAATGCAGAACTCTGACCCTGATGTGGAAGGACTTCTTCCATGATTTTTTGTACAAACCAAATTGTCTTGGTGCAAAACTTTTGCAAGGCCAATTTTCCTACAGTGTCTTAATAGATCTTTTGAATAATTGTTGAAGAGTATTTCTTTATGCTGGGCAATTCTACTTTTGCTCTACAACCGTAATGAAGTATTTTTGAAGGATGTATTTGACTTTGCATAACATGATTGCAAATTAGGTTAGTATGCTGTAGCTAAATTACCAGGATCTGGAATTAAATACCTATTTTGATTATTGATTGCATATTGAATTTAAAAATATGTGCA
The DNA here is from genome assembly GCA_013398955.1 of Callaeas wilsoni. Classification (NCBI taxonomy): domain Eukaryota; kingdom Metazoa; phylum Chordata; class Aves; order Passeriformes; family Callaeidae; genus Callaeas; species Callaeas wilsoni. The sequence goes on along the minus strand of VWPU01001880.1, from coordinate 69,487 downwards.
TTAATGTAAGACAAACTTGGAGATCTTTATCTACAACAGACAAGTAGTAGGAATGGCCACGCTTTTCATATTATTTGCTGTGCAGTGGCATTTTTTTTTGCTGCTGGAAAGTGGCATGTAGACTAATGAACATATCCAGCATAGTTGTTTTGCCCACCTACAGGGAGCCCTTTTTTGAATCTCAGCTTGGAAGAAGTGGAGATAAAAAACTTTAACTTCAAAGGATGATACTGGGATTTCTTGCTGAAGGTAATCTTCACATTTTTGTGTCCAACTTCGTATCATGAGTGGTCGAATCAGCAGTTTGCTCAAACTCAGTGCGTGTCTCATAAAAGCTCTGTCAGAGATTTGGGTTTAATCTCCCTTAGGCTGTCAGATTCCTGCTGTTAGATGCAGACATGTTAGTCCTAGCCTTTTACTGTCCTTCTGTTCAAAGACCTCTTCACGTAGATGCTTGCTTCCTGTCAAAAACAACAGCAAGTGCTATTTTGAGAAGGTGTTGCATTCCATATTTTGCTCGATGAGCCCTATGGTCTGACCAAGGGACCTTGGTGTGTGCTCTGTTCCTCCTCACTTCTTATTTGGGTTGCTTGTCTCCAGTTAATGGTGCGATAGGGGAGTACCTTTCAAGTGCTTTCATGCTGTCTTAGGGTAGCAAAGCTATAAAAGATGATAAATTACACAAAGTGCCTCTTCCTCTTTCTGTTGACCACAGTGAGAACCTGAATGACTAGTGAAGACTGGATGTGCTTTGACTGAGGTGGCTAGTGACAGCTGAAATGACTGTCACCTCTGTGTAGTTCGGGTGGAATGCAAACCAGGTAGAGATCTGTGATCATGAAGATCCTTTCCTTCCCCTAGGTTACTGAGCTGTTTCATTAGGACCGATTCGGGCCTTGTTTCTAAGTGGGAAATTTTGTTGACCGTGTGCCTGAATGGCCAATGTCTTCCCCAGTTACTCTGGGAAGAAAGAGCAGAGTTTGTTTATCTGGAGAGATGCTGGCAGCTCCAGGGCTGATTTTTTTCCCATCATTTGTTAAGGGCTTGTGAAAAATGATCAGTTTCATATCACAGTCTTGTGCAAATTCAAGGCAGTGCTCTTCCACATGTCTGTTTAGCGGTTTTCACTTCAGTGTGCAGTGTTCTGACATTTGAGGTAGCCTTTTCAATAGAGGAGTATAGATAAGATTTAGGGAGGGAATACAGGCTTTCATGGACAGATGGTTTTAGCCATTGGTACTTGATACACAACAGTGATGCCAATTTTTGAGGGAAAAAAAAGTAAATTTAGTAACAAATGGGAATCTGGGCTGGGGGAATATCTCTTCTTCAAGAGCCGGTAGTGGAGAGCAATAGCAGGAGTTTCTAAGGGAGAGGGTTGAGGAACTGGACTGCCATTTCAGAAAGTGACCTACCTCTGATTTGCTTTCTGATTTTATACTAGGGAAAGCTACCCTTAGCTCTTGTTTTGTGTAGAAAACTAAGTGCGAGAAGCTCAAGTTGGTTTGTGAAGAAGGAAGGAGGATTAATTTCCCCAACTGATTATCTTCGTAATGGACAGTCAAAGTCATTAAGATCTCTTTCTGATGTTTTAGCTGACTAAAAAAGCTGAATTTGTCATCTCAAGGTGCTTTCCATGTTGAACCTTAGAATGAAGCTACCTGGTAATTAATCCAGTCTGTACATATGGAAAATAATGATCTCTGCAGAGAAGATTAAGACATTTGGCTTAATGAGGCACTGTCCATGGAAGGGAAGTGTGTTATATCACACTCAAAGAGGATGTACCTTTTCACTTATTCTTTTAACAGAGTTTTCATGGTATAGCTGAAGGAAGTTCATTCACTAGCTATTTTGTTACGCTTTAAAAAGTGAAATTCATAGGGTGTGTAGCTTGGCAAAGCCTCAGTTGATGAGAGCCAAGCAAACTTGGGTTGTTTTCTGTACAGCTGGGTTCACTGAAAGAAGAACCTACAGAACTCAGGGAACAAATCCACAAAACCACTTCTTTCTTACAAGTTACGCTTTGAGTCTGATTAGTGTCGGTTGTGTTGAAGAGTGTATAAGCAACAGTTGAACCAAAAATAGTTTCCATACTGAGTATTTTTTGTTAATACTCTGCAGGTAGCAAAAAATTTTTACTTTTGCCATGTGTAACCTTGTGCAGGAAGATGGGGGAGTTGTGGAAGAAGCAAGTGTTGTGACACTTCTATGCTGTATGAAAGGCAAGATAGTTTTTTCTCCAGTAAGAAACCTTATGCTCAGCCACCACCCAAAGCCACCAACCTTCTGAAGCTTGAAAAGGCAGTAAAGTTTTTCTTATGTGTAGAATTGTCTCTACATGAATGAATTGAGAGTGGTAACTAGTGAGATTTGCTGAAGTTAGCAGATTTGGTTTGACACAGTGTCGTGGTTCGACGGTGGCCTAACGCCAGGCACCCACAAGAGTCATTCGCTCACCCTCCCCTGCCACAGCTGGGCAGAGAAGGGAAAAAAAAATTAATGAAAGGTTCACAAGTTGAGACAAGGACCAGGAGAAACACTTCAAGGGCAAAACAGGCTCAACTTAAGGTTGCAAACTGAGTTTATTACTAACAGAATCAGAGAAGGATAATGAGAAGTAAATAAGCCCTTAAAACACCTTTTCCCCCAGCCCCTCGCTCCTTCCCACCAACAGTGCAGGGAGACAGGGCATGGGGGTTTTGGTCAGTCCATCACCAAGATTTTCTTCTGCTGCTCTGGGAGAGGAGTCCTTCCTCTGTGAGACCGTGGGGTCCCTCCCACGGGAGACAGTTCCCCGTGAACTTCCCCAGCGTGGGTCCACTCTCACGAGCAGCAGCCAGACCGCACCTGCTGCAACGTGAACTCCTGTGGCAGGCACACAGTCCTCCCAAAACTGCTGCGACGTGGGTCTCCCTTTCCATGGGGTGCAATCCTCCAAGGACAGGCTGCTCCAGCCTGGAAGCAGGGCCCCCTCTCTCCTCCAGCCTCCTCCAGGCATCCACCCACTCTGGCATGGGCACCTCCCCCACGGGCTGTGGGTGGATCTCGGCATTCCCCGTGGATCCATGGGCTGCAGGGGCACAGCTGCTTCACCATGGTCTGCACCACAGCCTGCAGAGGAATCTCGGCTCTGGTGCCTGGAGCACCTCCTGCCCCTCCTCCACTGACCTTGGTGTCGCCATGTTGTTTTCCCTCACATGTTCTCACCTCCTCTTCTTCTTTGACTAGGAGCAAAAACTCTGTGACTTTGTTTTGATTTTCTTCTTAAATATGCTATTACAGAGGCATTACCAGCCTCTCTCATTGGNGCCCAGCCCAGCTTTGGCCAGCAGCACGTCCATTTTCAGAGCCATCAGCCATTGGCTCTGCGGGACATGGTGCTCCTTACAGGAGCCATCTTTGTGGCCCCCCTACTAAAAACCAGGCCGTGCCAAGCCAATATATACAGCTAGAAATGGAGTAATAATTACTAGTTAATATTAGTTATTATTGCCAGTTATTAATACAATATGTTTTTAAAGGACACTTAAATTAGTTTTCTCATGTACAACTGTGTATTTAACCTATGAAATTCTACATGGCAATTGAATGGAAGAATTAGATACTGAAATTTGAAATGTGTAGGAGATATTTAAATGTCTTTTACTAGTTTACATAAATACAAGATTGCAATAAGCATAGAGACTAAAGGAAGAGATCTTAGTATTCAGATTCATATCAAACCCGAGCTACTGTTTGAGGCAGGAAGGGAAAAACACTCTTTATGTTCAAGTATATTTGATTCAACTTTTGTCTAGAAGGGACTATTAAATTATTATGTTGCCCAGGACCCTAAGATCCTGAGATGTTTACATATCATCTGTTATATGTTGATCTAAATTGTACTTTTGCCTTTTAAGCCTAGCTTTCTTAAACTTGTATTTATGTAGCTGGATCTGTGAGCTAAGTGCACAACATTTTAAAAAATGTTTTATTTTGAAAGGGTATGGAATTAGGCACTCATGGAAATAGAAACTTCAGAATAAGAAAGATGTCCAAAAGTTGATCTACCTTCTCCCGGTCAGTTTTGGGGGAAAAATGAGCTTGGGAAAAGGCATTTTCCTTTAATAAACCTGACACCAGTGCCTTTATATTCTCTTTCATTTTCTCTGTGGTTCAGTTCAAGAAGGTTTCAATGACCCAGATTTTTCTCAGCATAATCCTAAAGAAGATCCATGATATAAATACAGAGCCATCAAAATCCTTTGAGAAAAAAATTATCATTCATGCCAGGACAGAGATAAAGTTACTGGTATCTTTGCATGTTGGATTTCTTTAACCTCTTGACAGTAATTTGGGGGGGGAGAAAGGGGCAGAAGGAAGCATGCTCATAGGTAATGACTTTTATGTGTTATCTATAGCACATAAAGATACAGAGTCAGCTCCCTTGTCATTGCCTTTCTGAGTCTTGGAAACAGTTGGTTTCTCTATGATCAGCTACAGTAGAAAAGCCACTGTTAAAAGATTTCCCACTTAATATCATGCAGAATTCGTTTCTAGGGAGCGTCTCTTGTCTTAAAAGATTTGCCCAATGTTTGCTCTTTTCCTCTGGGGATTTTTTTCATACCCATTTGCCTACACTAAACAAAGAAACTAGGCATGTGAGCTATTTGAATATAATTGTCTTTTTAATACAGGTAATTATTTTAAATGTTTAATGGGATCCTCATGAAAATTGTTGCATAAACTTTTCAATTAGAGAGAAGACTCTTTGATTGCATTTGTGTAAGATATTTAATTGGGTGGACAGTACAGAATAAATACGTTTGGAAATTATCTTAGATTACCTGCTTCTAGGGGGATACCTATAGGGAGGAGAAAGCTTTGCTTCCAGTCAACTTCAAAGATAAGATAGGTTAATTGGAAGATGACTGTGCCTTGACAGCTTCAGAGCAGCAGTGACTTCCATGTAAAATAATCTGAAGCAGATGCTGAATGAAGAAGTAGCATTTTCTTTCATGCAGGCTTTGGCATCAGATCTCTAGCATTATGTTATCTACTTCTATATGAGGAAGCATTTTTTTATCGTGACATTGATTTCAGCACACTACTTCATATTTATACCTACACTGTTAAGTTCATCAGCCTTTGACAAACAGACCATAACACTAACTTAAAGGGAACTTTGAACCACTTTGGCTTGGCTTGGGAAAATAGTGATGAAGAATCTTACAAAAAGACTCATTTAGTGTTCCTGAACTATGATCAAACTGGATCTTTTTTATGCTTTCAGTTAATGTCATGGTGGTTACGTAACTTTTCACTGTCTGTATGAGAGATTAGAGGCTAGAGAAATGGGCTGCAAGAAAGCTTATGAAGTTTAACAAGGGCAGGTGTAAAGTCCTGCACCTTTGGAGGAACAACCTCAGGCACCAGTACATGCTGAGAGTCACCCAGCTGGAAAACAGCTTGGCAGAAAAAGATTTGGGGGTCCTGGTGGACTCCAAGTTGAATGTGAACCAGCAATATCCCCTTGCTGCCAAGAAGGCCGGTGATATCCTGGGCTGCTGCAGGCAAAGCATCGCCAGTGGGTTAGGGGAGGTTTATTCAGCACTGGTGAGGCCACATGTGGAGTACTGGCCACATGTGTCCAGTTCTGGGCTCCCCAGCACAAGAGAGACGTGGACGTACTGGAGAACATCCAACAAAGGCCTAGAGAGATAATTTGGGGAGCAGAGCATCTGTGCTGTGAGGAAAGGCAGAGAGAGCTGGGACTGTTCAGCCTGGAGAAGAGAAAGCTCGGGAGCATCTTATGAATGTGTATAATTACCTTGAAGGAGGGTGCAAAGAGGACAGACCCAGGCTCTTTCCAGTGGTGCCGAGGGGTAGGACCAGAGGTAACAGACACAAATAGAAACACAGGATGTTCCCTCTGAATATGAAGCAACACTTTTAACTCTGAGGGCGACTGACTGATCTCAGTCACAGCCCAGAGAGGTTCTGAATCTCTGTCCTTGGAGATACTCCAAGGCACCTGGACGCTGTCCCGGAGAAAGGGCTCTGGGTGACCCTGCTTGAGTTACAGGGTGGATCAGATGACCTCCAGAGATCCCTTCCATCACTCAACCTTATGTGAGCCTTTGATTGTTCTTAAACTTTTATAATGAAAAAAAAAACCAACCCCAAACCAAAAAACAGTTAAAGGTGTGTTGATCTTGAAATATATCATCTCTATCTCATGTCTTTAATAATAAAGTTTCGAGTTATGAGGGTAAAGCTCCCTGTTAATTCATTTATAATTACTGAGTTTCTAAGAGTAATGTTTTTGCTTGCCTGGCATGTGCCAGCAGTACCAACATAATCCACTTGAACATCTTGTAAGAGTTCTATTAAAATTTACTTTAGTGGAGGGATTTCTATGTTGAATGTTTGGATCTTACTTGATTATGAACAGTACTGAAATTGAGCAATGGCAATCAAAGTATACCTAAATATGTGTTCTATGTCATATATCAGTAAAATCAGAGGAGCCAGTCGTCTGATTTATAAATTATGAGAACCTGGACCAGAGCACTTAGAAGATGATCTGTTCTCTTGGGAAATCCTCAGCCTTAGAGGCACTAAAAATAGCATCGCTCAAACGCTTATTCAACTACCCACAAGGGATAGAATGAAAGATTACCAGTTGGCAAAAAAGACGATGGAAAACATTTAGGGGCTGTGAAAAGAGGTTTATATGATTCAGTGCAGCTTTGCACTGAAATCTGTTTGATAAGCAGCAGTGGAATACTGATAATGATGTACCTGCAAAGGAGAAAGACGTGTGTAGTATGATGGGAAGGACTGGGTGGGGAGGGTGTATTGATGTCAGGGTAAGAGGAGCTGCTCTGGAATAGATGTTGGTATAAAGCAGTGCTCACATCTCTGCACTGTGACCTGCAGCAGGAGATGCAGAGAGCTGACATGTTAATCTTCAGGAACAGGCTGAAGAGAGGAGCTGCAAGAGAGGAAGGATGGAGCAGTTTGTGATACTTCAAATCAGGCTGCTAAGAACTGGGGAGAACATGAGATAAGAGAGGGAGAGGCTATTACTGTTCATCTGCTGTGTGGCCACAGGTCCTTTAAAGCAACTTGTGTGTATGCCTGCTGAATGTCTTACTTACTGTCGCTTTAGCAAAGTAACCTTCTTTTTAAAAGTTGGCATAAATGCTGCAGACTTCAATCCATATAATACAATCTATAATGAGCTAACTACTTCACTTTTGAGCCACTGCTGCTCCAGGAATTAATGCCTGGAAACCTCAGTACATTTAGATGATAAGGGAGAGCTGGAGGACATTGTTGTGAGTAGGATTGTATAGAGGACCATTTAGTTGCCTTTGTTTCTCAGCTTTTGGTAAAAACTGGTTGATTCCTTTCAGTTCATAATAGGCTGAATACTAAGCTGTTTCTATAATGTCATGGATTGCTTGTTCGGCATCTTTTTAATTAGTGACATTTTATTTAGTCCAAATTAAATATGCCAGATGTAGCTGATTTAGTGGCTAACAATGATGAGTGAGGGGAGGGAGAGCTAACATATAGCCGTCTGTTCTCAGGGAAGTTTTTTTTTTTTTTTTAGTTTTTTTTTTTTATTTCTAGTTCCACAGGAGAAGTTGGAGTGGTAACCATGGCAGCAGGGAATTCGTCCCTGTAAGCTAAGCAAAGGGTTGGCTTGTGTGGGGTTTTTTGTGTTTGTTTTTTTGTTTGTGGTGCCCCTGCTCGGAGGAAGGGGTGTGCAAAGTGGTCTCAGGCAAGCCCTGGAGAGGAAACTTGGAAATATACAAGTTAGAGACACTTGCTGTGGACTTAAACTTGAGAGTTGATCTTCCCGTAGTGTGCACGAATGGATGGGTGCAGCAGTGAAGCAGAGAGCAGTGAGAGATGTCAAAAATTTCTTGGTACCTTGAATTGGATCTCTGCATTAAATATTTTGGGGTGGGGTAGTTAGACAGTGTATGCTGATAAATCTCTTGTATTGTTGTTTTTGGATTTATGCCAATATTTTTCTCACTTTTTTCCACTGAAAATGAATAATTCTTAGCAGGTTGGAAGAGAGTGAGATTTGCATGGGGCTAGCTGCATTCAGAAGAGAATATCCAGCTTAATCATGGTGCCATAACCCAAGATCTTACATCAGCCCTGGAAACTTTCGCTATATCACACCATTGTTTTCCTCTGATATTTAAATCTACCAAAAATTAAACAGCAGAGCAGTTTCATGGAACAGTTTTCTTCCCATTAAAGAAATCACTGAAAATAAGAATTACAAATGCATTGGGGAGAAGATAAACATAAGCTCTCTTCTTCCGCTGACATAACTTTTCCTGGGTAAAGATCTGCAGGGGGTTAATTCTGGCCACACAATCGATGCTTACACAGTCGCGCAGAAATCCCCCACCCCCGGCCCAATGTGAGCAGCTCTTGTTAAAAGCATTTATTATGTGCATGTGACAAACTGACCCATAAAACATCCTGAACGTTGCAGGCAGCAACAATTAGCTGATACTCGCTGCTTCGAATCGCCGGCTTCCAGAGCCGGTAGCTTGGGAGACGGGAAGTTAAGCAATATTGCTGAATACTGTACGGCGCGGAGGCAGCTGATGGCCAGGCATTAGGGATGCTCTGCCATGCTGCTGTAGTTCAGCCTGTCACCCTCTCCTTATAAAGCACCCCGCTGCTGCTGTCAGAGCAGCGTGAGCTCAGCCCGATTGGAAAAACCGATTGTGCGTTGCGCCCGGTGCTGTCAGAGTGCGGGAAATTTGTATTTCCAAGATGTGCTTGAGCTCTTGGGATTTTTCAGCGCATGGAAGCCATTGTGCTGTAAGTTTCATAGGGTGTTTATACTTTAAATGGTCATCATTCCTTGAGTGCCCGTAGGCTACAGCCAGTTTTCATGAGGAGTCTTTCTCCATGTTTTGCCATTTTTTTCCAGTAGCTTCCATTATCTTTTTCACTGCCCTAAGTTGTTCTCATCTTCATCTTTTCACACTTAGGTTGGTTGTAGCCCTTGTATTTTGTTTCCATGTGGCATATCATACTTGATTCTTCTCTTATCAAGCTACACATGTTGAATTCATAGAGGTTTTTCTTAAAAAGTTGCTTTTTTTTGTTTTGCTTTCCAGCTTCCCCCTCTCTCCTGGCATCTTTGGTGTAACTTCCTGCTCTGGGATATCATTGCTTCATCAGGATGTGTGTGTGCATGTGTGTGTGTGAGGAATAAAGGAACTCTTGTAAAGATAGATAATTGATTTTTTTTTTTTTTTTTTTAGTCTAGTGCACCACTGTATCTGTTTCTGAAAACTCTTTTCATGCTCCTGTAGTTAATTCTAGCAGGTCTAGGAGCTAGAGCTTCAGCTCAGAACTTGTTTTCATTAATTTTTTTAATCCATTTTAGCCTTCAGGGATGCAGAGGAAACCTTAAGAACTCTGCACTTGCAGGCACTGGGAAACAGATTCATAAGTCCTTAAATCCTTGGCTTTTTCACTCCTTGTGATTACTTTTTTGGGAAGATGGAGAAAGACACAGGAGTGGGAAGAGGGTCAATCTTTGTCTTACCCTGTATTGCATTCTAAGTTTAATTTCTGTCCAGCCCTACATCTTAATGCTTGCTTAGATTCCTCTGCTGCCAGGCTAGGTAAATTGGATTGCATTTGTTCAAGACAAATTTCATAACTACTCGTTCTTAAAATAATGTGTTTGTTGTGTCTGGACATTCCAAATATAGTTTATTTGGCATTGTCCTCTATTGTTGGGATGCTGTTTTTGTTTGTATTTTATTTCTGTTACTACATCAACCACAATCAAAATCCCAAGGTCTCATTTTATCACATAAGAGACAATCACTGCCCCAAAGGTTTTCCCATGCTTTAAAAATGCATATATTTTCAAATACTAATCCTCAGTCTCCAAAGACATCTTTGAAAGCAGTCTCTGGTCCCTTTCCTAATAATATATGGCTGGACCTGTAGATGCAAACAGAGTGCTGGAGCCAGCTCTAGGTATGTATGCAGCCCTAAAAGGTGTTTCTGTTGTCTGCTCTGCAACCTCTCCACTCCTCTCTCCTCAGAAAACCATGCATGGGAAGGGGGGTTTTGTGGACTACCCATGCAGAAGTTCTACTTGGATAACCGTAAATCAAAGTGAGAAGCCGATTGCACGTTGTCGAACCCTGTGCTGAAACAGCTTTTTGGCTCATAGGGTGGCCTGGGCCCTAGATGACAAGGGCCTCAGCTGCTGTTGTCACAGTGTCCTACTCGGAAAGAAGGAGCCATCCAAGTCTTGGGGACCTGTACCGTTTTCCTAAATCCTATGGGAAGCTGCTCCCTGGAGCCTTGTTGCACCCTCTGCCAAGCTTCAAATTAATGTGGTTCTTGTGGTTGGAAGCCTGTGCAGCAAGGAAGATGTGGTAATAATTCCTGTTCTACAGAGTAATTTTTAATGGCAAAGCAATTTAAAATACTTAGTAACTAGCTTGGTTACTTAAGGATTTAATCAAGAAATTATTATTATGGTTTTTCTTTGTATTACCCTTTCTAGGGTTGTTAGTGATTTAAATTGTGTTTGCAAGAACTTTTGTACTAAACCTTTCTCTTGGAGCAAAGTCAGACAATAAATAATGCATTCTGTAAGCACAGCTGAGGAGAATTTCAAACTATCTAGGGATAAATTGCACAATAAAATATATGAAAGATAAAGGTTAATGCCTGCAAAATCTTTTAATGCCTTTCATTACATAATCAGAGGAGTGTAACAGTGTCTGTAAGTGTCTTTTTTAATGTATGTAAAGGATCTTGAAACCAGAAAGGATTTTTGCATAAAAAGCAATTGCTGTTAGGAGGAGCTGTGTGGAAAGAAGGGAGCACATTTACAGACTTACAGTCAAAACTAACAGAAAATGCTGGAACAGTCTGGACCCCCAGATCCAGGACTGAGTGAGCTGGGCTGTTGCTGCGCTCCCTTCCTGCTGGTATGGACTGTCAAAGCCTGTACAAACTGCTTCCCAAGCTTTCTCTCTTCCAGCATTCTGCAAATACCCTGAAGCTTCAGCAAAATTCATAAAGGCCTATTGTTACTCTTAGAAGGATTGAAAAAGTCTTTCTCCTTTCTTTTACCTAAAAATGAGAGGCAAATGAGGAACTGAGTGGGAAGATGTGAAAATGTCAAACAGGTCAAATGATCTATCTGAACATCTGAACATTAAACCAAAGTGGGAAAGAGTTGAAACAGCTTTTGGGAATACTGTCACAAAATTGATGTGTTGTCTGTATGTAGGTATGTATCACTTAAAACTGCATTCCGCTATTTATTTTTAAAATATGGAAATTACAGGGTAGCAACTTACAGTTTCCAAACCTTCAGCTTCTAAGTATGTGCACACACATTGAAATAAATCTTTTGTTCATGCAGGCAGTGTTTATGTCTTGAAAATGTGCTCTGCACAGTTGTATGTAAATAGCTGAGATTTTTGAAGATGCTTCGATGCAGTTGCTATACAATGCTAAACCTATTCAGAGAGCAATACTTTTAGATTTAAGAAATGCTTCAAGTTTTGAGAAGATAGAAGCAGATAATTCAGTGCCTGCATAGCAAATAACCATTTTCACATGCAGTTTTGAATTAGAGGAGGAAAAGCTTCGGCTTGTAATTACAATATTTCTATTTTAAACTTTAATAGTACCCCAAATGTGCTCATTGTATATGTTCGTTTAAATGCGCTTTGTATACATGCAAGGTAACACACTTTGCTTATTTCTTTAAGCTCAAATGTCAACAACTGCAGTGTGTAATTGTGGTAGTTTTGACTGGGTTAGAGTTAATTTTCTTCTTAGTAGCTGGTATGGGGGCACGTTTTGGATTTGTGATGAAAGCAGTGTTGATAATTCCAGAGATGTTTTAGTCACTACTCAGCAATGCTTACACAGAGGCAAAGCCTTTTCTGGTCCTCACCCCACCCCTCCAGCAAGAAGGGGAGGGGAACACAAGAAGCTCAAGGAGACACAGTCGGGACAGCTGACCTCTACTAACCCAAGGGAAATCCTGCACCATTTGGTGTCATGCTTGGTATATGAAGCTGGGGGAAGAAGAAGGATGGGGGCAAGGGAGGGAACATTTGAAGTGAAGTTTTTTGTCTTCTCAAATCACCATTACTCATGATGGGCTTTCCTGGGGATGGCTGAACACCTGCCTGCCCGTGGAAAGTGGGGAATGAATTTCATGTTTTGCTTTGCTCATGTGCATGGCTTTTGCTTTCCTGACTAAACTGTCTTTGTCTCAATCCATCAGTTTTCTAACTTTATTCCCTTCAATTCTCTCCCCCATCCCACTGGGGGCAGTAAGTGAGTGGCTTTGTGGGGCTAAGCTGCTGACTGGGGTTAAACCGTGATGTAAATACTGCAGAGAGATGTTTGCTTGATGAATTACCACAGTGGCCTGAATTCAGCCAACATCGTTTATGGCATCCATCTTAAGTCCAGAGTCAGAAGCCTTTGTCATATGCTTTAGATGTTAAGTTGCTCCATCTCTCTCCCTTACTTTCAGAAGGAATGTAACTCTCCAAAATTACTGGGTGTATGTGTGGCTGGATGTTCATACATGATGGCTTCAGAAGAGCTAACCCTCCAAATACTAATGCTGACTTGAACCTGGCACTAATCCTGCCCTGCCCTTCTCTGTGATTCCCAAAACCTCTCTTGCTGGTACAACCCTCATGGAGTTTATGCCTTTAGTATTGGTTTTGATGAACACTGAATGTAAGATGATATTACGATTCCCCTTCAGGTCAGGTTATTCCTGTGACCCTTGGAAATGGGTTTAAAATTCAGTAGCCCAGTGAAGGGGGACAGAATGAGGTTTTGAAACATGGCCAACTAAAGTGGGGGTTTGTGGGATTTTTGTTTTTTTGAGGTTGCTATTCTGAATATGAAAGTCATAGACCAAGATCTTGATCGTACAACAGTTGTTCTCCTTTGTTGTTCATAGGCTTTTAAATGTGTACCTAAATATAGTATATGCCAGAGGAGAGAGTTAATGTTGCTATGAGAACCTTAACCTCAGCATTTCCAAGGGTTTTATGTGTATATGTAGGGGGAAAAAGAAGCAATGATCAAATAACTCACAGGTTTTTTTCTTTTATAAGGAAGTACTATCTGATGCCTTGTGTATAAGTGATCTTATCTGTGATGTATTGCTGTTACCACTGCTGTTTGTCTGAAGGGCTATTTTCCTGCATGAGCAGTGCAACAGAGAAGGCAAAAAGAACCATAGGGTTGACCTATATATTTATTTCATTGCAGCAGTTGAAATTTCCATGTCTTATAAAGCTGCCTTAATGCTGCTGGGCAAAGTAAAGAGGGACTGGCTGGTGTCCCTGCATGCAGATGTGGTTGACTGAGTTGCCTGCCTGTCAGGTGTGCACAGAGCATGCTTAGAGGCCTTTCTTTTTCAAAGGTTTGTAACTTTAGGAAGCAAAACCTTCCTTTATTTGTTGCTTTTTTGACTAGGCAAATAGCATTTCAAGGGTAGCCTGAAGGCTGAGCTTGAGTCTTCAGCAGCTTTGAGTTGACCGATCCTAATTGAAAGCTTCCCCATTCCTTCAGTGACTCTGACTCTGCTCTTGTGAGCTGATAAGCTTTGATTATAAAAAGCTTTTGGAAAAAAAAGATCTCATCAAAACAGGGTTCCAGTGAAAACAGCAAGTACCTGCCTGGTACATAGGTGCCTTCTGCAATAAATAGCTGCTTCTGCTTGCACAAGGTACATGCATACATTTCAGTTTCATTTTCCTTCTATTTACCTCACTGATTGTAGGATTCTCATGTCTGAACAGTCTTGATGAGTGAAATTGGGAGATGGAAGTCAAAATTTGCTGGACTGATTTTCTGTTTGTGCATCTCTTAGTAATGACTCTTCAGTGTATTTTAATAGCTTTCTACGAAGTCTCTGATCTACATCTCTTAAAAAGAGAAACTCGAAGAACTAGTGTACAGAAACCTTTTATCTATTAGATTTCAGTCAGAGGACCTTCTGATAACTGGTGCTCCTTCTTATGTTTGGAGTCATAACCCAGGACAACACAGGTTGGTCTGCACTGATACAAATTACACTGTTTAATTTCAGGTTGTAGAATGCAAATGTAGATCTGTTTGCCACTGAAGATTTTCAGCATAACATCATTTAAAAGAGTGAATTTCTGTGATCATTGTGTATAGTCATAGGTTTTGTTTTGAAGAAAAAGGAAAGAAATAGCATAAAAAGAGGAGAAGAAATTATGTGACCATCACATGACTCTTTGGGTTTTCTGGTTTTTGTTGGTGGTTTTTTTTCCCCTTCACATTCCTAAAACATTTGCATTACTTGATACACACAAAATACTGCAGTGAGGTTAAGGAACTGAGGCTGGAAGATGAAACAGCCATGAAGATACTCAAGATATGCGACCCATTATATGAAACCACTGAAGTGATGAATATTAATGTTCTTTTAAATTTTTAATTTTTAAAGTCTTTTTGTCTTTCGAAAAAAGAAAAGAAAAGCTTGGGGGAAGACTTCTTCCCAGAACAATGGTGCAGTCTGTTATCTGCTCCTTTGCACTGTAAAGCACTGAATGTTCAGCCAATATAGTGCTCTGGTTGGCTTAGCATTCTTAACCTTAATTTTGAATAGATGGTGCCTTGTGCTGCTGACGTAATTAGGGCCTTTTGTAAATCACTGTTGCAGGCAGTCTGCTGTTGCATTTCACTGCATTTCTCGGAGGGATGCAGGGCAAAAGTGTCAGACTAACTTTTGGAACCTCTCATCAGGCTAAGTGTTTTCATTATTGGAGTATTTTATTCAAATAAATCCTACTTCATTTTCCTTTGTTGATAATAAGCTCCAAATCAATTTTGGAAGTGAAACAGGGTTGCACTTCTAAAAAGTTTGAGTAGGGAGCCCTTAAACATCTTAAAGTGGGAGGTGCTTCCTTAAAAAAAAAAAAAAAAAAAAAAAGAGAAAAAGTGAGAGAGTTGGATTTGACCAATTGACTTTAAATTCAGTCCCCTCTGTGATACAGGAATACTGTTATCTGCATCTTTTGTCACCAAAGCTATCAGACAGTTGGAGGTGAAGCTTTGTCATCAAGCTGATTTCGTGTTTGTGGTTATACATCATAACTCTGCAGCATTGTGTGGGGGCATAAAATCCCCTTAACTGCCATGTAAGCCTCTTAGGGGCTGTTGCAGTCTTGCCTCTGCAGGGGCACAGGGTTTCATCTCACTTCTGCCTCTCTCCCGTCCTCTGGGGCAGGGTTCAGCTCAGGCCATTACATCCCCTCCTGGTGCAGTGTTTTATATCTGTGATGTCAGTGGTGATACATGGCCTTGCACTGTCCTTGATGGCAAACACAGCACTATTAATAGTCAGTGAAGTTAACTTGCTCATCGCTGTGTTCACACTACCCACCCACTGCACTCCAGTCCCTGGGCTTTAAAGGCACTGTTAACACTCCAAGGGCTGACTGGTCCCACGAATGAGCATATCCCTGTTTGTAACCAAACTCCCATAGTGGCTGTAGTGTGGGGATAGTGGGTGTTGCCTCCAGGGCCTGGCTCTCCGGAGGAGGGAACATGGCATTACAGTAGTCGCACACCAAACTGCGGCGTTGGGCATCCAGTAGTTTGAAATGCTGTGGTACTTCAGGGGGGCTGGCATCGGCATCCGCTCAGACTCTGGGCAAGGAGGGGGAGGGTGGGACATGTACCCGTGACCCCTTTACTTCATACCGAGAGAGCACAGCATGAATGAGCATAAAGGACAGCTGCAGCTTTCTTCCAGTGGCCACACGGCATTAAGGCTTCCCATGCTTGGGAGCAGAGAAAAGTGTGGTTGTCTTACAGCTCTCTTTTCCACCTGCACAGGCTGGAGAGGCACCCTCAGCACAACAGCTTTGCCTCTCTTCTGGGACTTGGCACCGGCAATGATCTGGTGCAGTCTGTCCTGTATCACTGCCTTGTTCTCAGCAGGAAAGGAAGAGAGGGGGGTTTGTTCCCCAGGTGTTGCAAAAGCAGTGATTGCTGTGGCGTATTCCTGACTCGGGTTCCCCTGTGAAAGCTGAGGCAGAGAGCAGAGGGCTGTGCTTCTCGTGACTAATGAATGAATGATGTCACCAGGTTGGTTCCCGAGGCAGGAAATCCATCCAAAATAGTTTAGTTTCAATACAGAAAGTGGAGTTACGTGCACAGAGTGAGCAGAAAGTAGGAAGGAATTCTTTCACCAACTTTTCGGTCCAATCTATGGCTATACTATAAAAAGTAGAAGAAAAAAAAAATAGCAAGCGGGTGTTAGTCCTTCCCATTCCCCACTAAAACAAACAAAATAGCTACTTTCTGTCTTGTTGCATACTGGCTTTTCGGTGTGCTTGCCCATCCTGGGAGGGAAGACGAGAGCTGCGCTGCTCACTCGCACACTGCGGTGCGATGCCTGCGGGATGTTTCGGGTATCCCCCTCGTGTCTCGGGCATCCCCCCCTGTGTCCCGTGGGCGCGCTGCCGAGTGGCGGAGCGGGCCGGGACCGCTGCGGGTGTGATGCGGGGCTCTGCTGCGACACGGCGCTGGTGACACAACAGAGACTTGCCCGCAGGACAGAAAACGGGGGCACCCCCACGCCCAACAAATTCCTGCGTGTGCGAGGATGCCTCTGGCTTGGCTAAGCGTTGGCAGGAGTGCAGCCGTAACATTGCACAGCACGCATGCCTTCCCCAGAGCGACCGGGATTCCCCCTCCTCTCTTCTCCAGAGCCCACTTCTGAAAGAGCTGGCTCATCCCTGCTGTCAGATGAAGCCGTTTCCTGAACGCGCGAGTTTGAGTCACTTGGGCTGGATGAGCTTTAACTCCTCCCTCACTGGGCTCGAATTTGTGCGTACCCGGGGCACCGGGGAGCGGGGGGATGGGGGCGGCGTCGACCGTGCTCGCTCGCCCCCGGCCCGGTGGCAGCGCCGGGGCCCGGAGCGGAGCCGGAGCCGGAGCCGGGCGCGGGTCGGGCCGGGCAGGGAGCGGCGGCGGAGAAGTTCAAGTGCCCAAGTTGCAGGCGATGACATCAGCGCGGGCAGGCCGGGCTGCGGGCGGGATCGGCACCGGAGCCGGGGCAGCAGCACACGCGTGCCGGGCTCCCCACACCCCGCCCCGCGGCCGCTCCAGGGGTCTTAGGCGCCCCAAGGTCGTCATAAAAAACCACATTTCCTTTGTAATTCCTTTTTTTTTGGGGAGGGGTGGGGGAGGCGGGAATAATTTGGAAGTCTGATAGTGTGTGGGAAATGATTACATCAGTCGGAGGGAGGGCTTGGATTGGTCTGCACAGTGTGGTTTGATTCACTACCGCAAAGATTGCGTGTAACCCTTTGAGTGGAGCTCTGGCAGAGTTGTTTCCCTCCCCAGAAACAGTCCCCATAGCAGGGGCTACGTGACAGGTAGGGTACGGCTGCCCCTGACGCCGCCGGCACCCCGGGCACCCAGCCGCAGGCTGCAGAGGGTCGGTGGAGGCAGAGAACTAACTCTCAAGAGGCAATCCCCATTTAAAATGCCATCTTGTTCTTCCGACTGCTGCCTTTTACGTGCCGTTGAGGTAAGATTTTCCATATCGAATTACCCTCCAGGTTTTTGTTAGACTCTCCTTCTCTCGCTAGGACGCAGAGCGTTTTAAACACGGAGTTGATTTAAATCTGGGACCTGCACATTTGCCCAGAGAAATAATTTTGCGGCAAGTGTCTCGCTTGAGCAGAACCATGCAAAGAGGAAAGCATCTGTATAATTCAGGAGGTGGGGAGAAGGTTCCTGACTTGTTCTCTCATCCCCGCTGATATTTAGGATGTGCAGCGTATGCACATTTGGTTTCAAACTACTTTCAAGCTAGGATCAAAAGAGAAGTCAGGGCAGGGAGAGAAATGTGTGGACTGTGCTAGGTAATTGATTCGCCAGCAAACTGCAAGTGAGACTTCCCCACACGAAACAATCAAAAGTTAGTGGGGAACAAGAGAGCCATTTTTAATTTCTGGGGTCTTGGCCTGCTCCTCTGTGAATGTTCAGAGGCCTCCGATGGGATCACAAGGAAAATTGTGTGTGTTTGACTGGATGTGATTTCTCTCGCCCGCTGTTGCCAAAGTACTCTCTCGACATTGTTTCACGTTTGCTTACCTTACACAGCTTTTATACAGAACCTAGTCTCTCACTTTTCCTGTGTACGTGGTCGTATTAACCCTGCTGAATCTTTGTTTAGTGCAGGGAGGTGTTCGGGAGGGGGGAGGGGAAATACATCTAGGGGGCATCAAGAGAAAGTGTTATAAAGTGAATCATCCATTTCATTTGTCCTGGCTGCCAAGGTGTTTGGAACCCTCACACCAAGAGGATGATGCTTTTCTACGGTAGCTGTGTGGTTTGCCTATGTTCAGAGCTGTTGATCTGTAAGTGTACCCTTTATGTTGCAGGATGTAAAAGTCTTTAGTGAAGATGGAACAAGCAAAGTGGTCGAGATTCTAGCAGACATGACAGCCAGGGACCTCTGTCAGCTGCTCGTTTACAAAAGTCATTGTGTGGATGATAACAGCTGGACTCTAGTGGAGCATCACCCTCACCTAGGATTAGGTAGGGAATGGTCAAAGGGGTGGCATGGTTACCTGGGAACATAAAATATGTGTAATTCATATAAATGTGCTTCTAGACGGAACGTTTTCTTTTCCACTGCTTTTATTTGTACAATTAGCTGAAGTCACATACGTGCTTTCTGTGTATTACAATTTGATGTGTTAAGCGTTTAAGCCATTTAAAGTCCTTCCCTTATTTCCCATCCTCTGTTTTTTTAATTATAAAAAGAAGGAAGAATTGTCTAATCTTCACGCTAGTGCTCTGTTGCTACCTTGCTGTGTCTGAAGCTATTGCAAATAAACAGCTTAGGCAAATTAAGCTTGATCCTTGGAGTACGGTCCTATGAAACAGCTCAGCTCATCACCAGCTGGGAGACCTGGGTGAACAGACTCAGCCTTACATACCTACAGTAATGCTTATGAAAGCTAGACATGCTGAGGTGGGGGAGGGGGTTGGCTAAACTTGACTTCAGGCAGGGAAAAAATGGTGGCACCACCCGCAAATCCATGGGCAATTTCTGGACCAGCGGTGGTATCTGCTCTCCAGGCAGCAGCTCCTCCACCTGATTGAAATTAAGGTGTCATGGTTACAGTTTCAAGAAGGCAGCAAGAGGAAGAACCGTGGGGAATTAAATAACACCGTGAATTGGTTTAATTACAGTACCTGAAAGGATCTCATGTTATTCAGTCTTGCTTTTCCTGTTATTTTGTGGCACTGATTAGTTACAGGGTTCTGCTGTGCAGCTTGCAACAGCGTATCGCTCAGATAATGCTATCTATAATTCTCCGTAGCATACAATAACGCTTTAAAAAGTGTAGCATTTGGAGTATTAGTCGATATACTTCACGGGGAATGTTTTTTCTAGAAAACAGAGGAAGACAAATCATAAGCTGCGGTTGCCAGCACTGGAATTGTGAATGCTATCTGTAGCTAACAGAGGGGGTTTTATGTCTAAAAATGTAATTCAGAACCCTTAAGAATAAAAAAAAAGGAGATTATTTGCTGGAAATGTGATGCCCTAAACCAATACTGTTAAACAGTAATAAATTCACTGCTCTGCAGACTAACACTTGAAAATAACCCAAGCACACAGGATATCCTGATTATTTAATGGTTTTTATTATCTCTCCTAATGTAGAAATACATGAAA
This sequence comes from Callaeas wilsoni, assembly GCA_013398955.1. NCBI lineage: Eukaryota > Metazoa > Chordata > Aves > Passeriformes > Callaeidae > Callaeas > Callaeas wilsoni. The sequence goes on along the minus strand of VWPU01001880.1, from coordinate 49,701 downwards.
AAATTAACATGAAACACTCACTGGTCTATGTCCGTGATATAGTTTCAGTTCTGAGGACATAGGATGAGGTGAAGAATTAAGGTATAAATTACAGAATCTTTATCTCTGTAGCTTAATATGCCACATGAGCCTCTAAAAACCTTTACAAATTTTCAGTTTTATCAATGCTCATTAAACTACCAGGCTCTCTTTTTCTATATTCTCTTTCCCATCATTGCTGATTACCAAGGTATTGTGTAAACAGAAGCCTTCTCCTTTGTAACCAACATCCTTCTCCTGCCAGATTCATTCAATGATGCCACAATTCAGTGTTTGTGACATCACAATAGCTTCCATGGTGACTAATTGTGCTGTCAAACTCTGGTGTGTGACATCTCTGAATGAATCGGGCAGGAGGCTGATTAGGAAATCAAAAGCTTCTGTTTACACACAAATAACTTGGTAATTAACAATGATGGGAAAAGAGCAAGATACTTATCGGGCTGCATTTATATACATGGGGACCAGGCTGCCTTGGACCTCTGTTTCACACTGAAGCACAAAGCGGGCCCCCAGAGAAGCGGGGTGTGCACCATTGGGGCTTCATCGGCCACCAAACTTTGTTCCACAGGGGCTGCTCCAGGGCTGTCGCCCGTAGGCCACGCAGTAGATCTGTGTGAGAAGTAATGCAGCCTTTGGGGGTGTAAAGCCAACAAAGAAAAAAATATTTAAAGAATCCAAAAAAATGTAATGATACAGATTTCACATATTTGAAAGGATGAGGACGGAACAGGGAATAAATGAGTTCATGTAACAGGAGAAAACATCATCCAGTTTCTTGAATTTGGAGTCTAAAGTATACACTGTGATATACTCAATAAACTTTAAATACCAACTTTCATGCTTCCACCACTTTTGGTTGCAGTTTGAATTTTTCATTATTTGGCTGCTTATTTATAGCTTCTCTATAGCTTAATTGCTTTCCTATGTTTCGGAGACTGTCAGATCAAGGTAGTTATCTGTCTGCAACCTGGATGAAGTTATCATCAAGCATCTGATGGTCCATATTGGTTCCTCTAGATATAAGATTGTTAGTATAAGTATGAAACAATGGTGAATAAATACTTAGTCTGAAAAGAAATATGATTAAAGAGCATTCAGAATTCTGTGTTTCTAGAAGACATTATTTCTTATACAATACATCCTTGCTGACTTAATGCTCTAGGTGATAGTCTTGAAGCCCACCAAAAGAGAGGATTTCCTTCATTTAGTTTACTATCTTTTTTTTCCTCCCCATATTTTGCCTAATAGTACTTTGCAAAAGAGCTTGGTTTGCAGAACCAATTGATTGTTTCACTATTGGACAGACTGAGGACAAGATCAAATTTTTGAAGCCAGCTGCATATTTATCATTGTGTTGGTCTTCAAGGTCCCACTTTGTAAGGAACCTTCACCTCACTGTTCACTTTACACACGTAGTCAAGTATATTCCAAATAAAATGTGTGCTTGCACATAACTTTAAACAGCTATTTGCACAAAATATTTGTGTTCTCACTGGCAGCAGTGATGTGACAATTTGCCATCAGACTTTCTTGATTTGACATTTCAAAGTGGTTCCTGCTGCACCGTACCACTAATATCTAAAACATGTTGTAGTCAACATTTAAGCAGTCTATGAAATTTGAATTGGTCCCATTATTTCATTTGCTACTATAAGTATATCTAACCTGTTTAGAAAATGTGGTATTCTCCCTACGTTCTCTTCCATGCCTAACTATCATCAGTTTAGGATGGGGACAGAGATCTGTGTATTTGACATTAACAAAAATAATAATGGTGAGGACATTCACATGATAGTATGTGTCTGGACACTGAAAGAATCCCTCCCTACCCACAAACTTCATTTTTCCAGTTCCAGAATTGTCTGTACACCTTACTAAATACAGTTGAAGCAGGAAAGAACGTAGTAGGCCTCTGAAATATGTGAGGGTTAGAATAAAGCATTGCTGCAGTTTTGTACCTAGATTTTCTTGTTTATGTGCATTAATTTCCCTTAATGTGAGTGAATTAAAAGTGGAACAGTTAAACACAGTGCTTGCTAAAATGCAAAATCAGGGCGGGCTATTTCATACAGGGGTCCACCTGTCATTTGTAGTGATTCTCTGATTAGGAATTTTGGGCCATGCCTGTGAGTTGTTCATGATGGAATCCAGCTCCTTTTCCCACCTTGTGTCACTGCTATGGTTCAGTAGAAGTTCTGATAATAATGCAGATTAACTTGGGTGGGGGGAAAGTCTGTTCCAGGAAGTGTGTAGAGGCGACTGAGTGGGGCCTATCAGATAAACTGAAAGGACACATTTCTGGTCACTTCAACAGCAATGCCACTTGAAGACAGACTGACCTATTGAACTGAACTTAACAGGCTGACATCTGTTCTTCTGGTTTTGTAGCAGAAAGCTCAAAGCAGGGCTGAGGCTGAGTTTTTTGTGTGTCAAGTTCATTCAGTTTGTACCAATCGAGTACAAATTACCAAGCACTTCCCAAGTGTACAACTTCTATGAAGTAATAGCAAACTGACGAGGACTAGCTTCCTTCTTTTATATATGCGTGTGCTATGAAATGCTGCACCTTTTCTCCAAGATGGCTTTGACCATCAAAATTAAAATATAAACACTAAATCAGCAGGAGTGTCACCACAGAATCTCAAAAGAGTCTTGATGTAGTAACGGAATACATCTAGGTCAGTTGTCTAAAGCATCTAAGAAACAGGCAACTGAGTATATTTACACACACTAAACATTGAAATACAAAACCGATTGACAAATGTTCATCTATACTTCATTTCCTCAGAATAGAATAAACAGTTTGTCCCTGACAAGCAATTTTTAGTGTGTTAGGAATGCGAAGACCACAACTTTGGGTGGTGGCAGAAGAAGACTGTAACAGAATGTGGTCTTTCGGGGTTTATACTGTCATGAAGCTTCATACCAATGTAATTAAATGTTTTTTGGAGGAAGCATAATTTAAAAAATAGGCCACTCACCCTCGTAGGCCCACAGTCCTCATCACAATGTGGAGGAGATTTCACTTCACCAGTTGCTTAAAAACCATGATAGCACCAGATCAGCGATACCTGAAACTTTATCTGCAAAGCCCCTAGATAATGTGTAGGTTTAGGTGATGAATGCTGAGGTGATGCCAAATACCCTTTATTAACAGCCACCCGTAGCAGTACTGTTATGCACATTAGTCAAAGAACTACCCCTTCAAAGTGGTGTTATGCCTGATGCATTAAGAAACAGCTCCTTATTTGAGAGCAGCCCACTATGGAGGTTTTTCAATGTTAGCCCCTTTGAAAACAATCTATAGCAAGGCTGGACATCGCACATGCATGGTAAATGCTGAAGTCATCAATGAGCTGGTGATGACTGACAACCCAAGTACAGGTGAAAAAGATGATGAGATAGGTTAAATTTTCAATCCAGGAACACCACATAATCTGCTGAGTTCAGTAATTCAAGCAATATTCCAGAGCTTGCTCTTTTTGAGATGCCAATGACTGCTTGCTTTCTATCCTGAAAAAACCCCAAGAGAACTTTAGTGGCACCCTGGCATTTCTTACTGTAGTAATACAAGGATGGCAGGAACACAAAGTGGGGAAGGGACTCTCCAAATTTCTTTGGTCAGGAAGTCACAGGCATTTTGTTTAAAGCTTTGCAAAAGTTATGTTTTATTTGACCTCATTTTTAAATTTTGTATTATATAAGGCATGAAAGCACTGACTAGTTAAAACTTTTGAAAAATACATAAATATTTTCTCGGGAAGTTCTGAAGACTTGTCGAGATAATGAGTTCATTAAGTAGTGCACACTTAGCCAGTTGCCTTCTTTCGAGTTACTGCTTTCAGTGAACTGGGTTTGTTAAGCTATCCGTTCATGCTTTGATGTGCCATTCTTTTGACCAGAGAAGTGGTGGTTATGGGGAGTTACCTTGTAACCAAATCTAGAGCAGAAAATTGCCCTGTCATGTGTACAAAACATTTGTCTCTGTCAGTATTCCTGTAAAGTAGATCCTGTGACCTCTTTCATAATAAACCCCATTGTCTAGCATCTACAATAAAGGCCTGAAGTTCACCTTGAAATGAACTGGTTTTATAGAGTGTGATCAATTACAGCACTGTATTTCTGTGATAGTTCAAGACCTAACAGTGGCCTTTCTGTAACTTTTTTCCCCATTAAACCTGTCCACCTTGCCAGTTCCACAGCACACAACCAGTGCCAAAAGAAGAGGTTTGTCTGTATTATTGTAGCTACTGCACACACAAAAAAAAAAATCTATTCCTTTCTCAAAAGTCTGTGCTTATGAAGCCCTGATATAGGAATTCCTTGAAGAAAACTGCCATATAATATTAAACTTTGTAATACATTACAAAGTAAAGTATTGCCTCATGGCAATATGATTTGAAAGCTAGAATGTGTTTTGCTAATTTCTTAAAAGGTAATGTAATTACACTGGGTTGTTTTACTTCTGTTCTTAGTTGGTCTCGCTCCTTCTGCTGGTTGGCTGTGTGTTAACATCGTGTTCTTTTTCCACAGAGAGGTGCTTGGAAGATCATGAGCTCATAGTTCAAGTTGAATCCACAATGGGAAGTGAAAGTAAATTCTTGTTCAGGAAAAATTACGCAAAATATGAATTTTTCAAAAATCCCATGGTGAGTTTCATTACTTAGTTGTTTACACCACAGAGGGTGGATTGCAATAACATTGCTGAGCACTGTTATGCCTTAAACATCTATTATAAAAAAAAAAAGACAACCAACTAACAGAATTCTTTCCAAAGAAATTTTAACCAATGTTTAAATTCCTTGTACTCTCCTCCCAGCCTAAAAACCTCAAGTGTTTTCAAGTTACCAAATATACTTGTTTCAAAATGTCTGTAGTTACATTGGAGACTGACCAAGACAAGGAAATCTTCATTAGTTTAAGAAAAACAGGAAATCTTCATTAGTTTAAGAAAAACAATCAGAAGGACAATTTACTCATTATCTTCAAAGTTACTGGATTCAAATTAATCACATAACAAGCACTATGCAGACATTTTAATTTCTGACAGTAATAATTAATAAAACACCAAACCCATCTGGGTAACCCCTAAAGCATTTACTCCATACCAGGAATTTCCAGTTTATCGTTAGGTATATTGAACATTGTTTCACCTGTGGGTGTGCTTTACTAGTGTGCTCTGCCTCCTTTGCTGACCATAGTAGCTTGCCCTGTCTATATCCTTGGTATACCCATGCTTGAAAAGTACTGTATGCCATAGCTATACCTATTTCCCGAATTTTTAAGATCCTTCAAATGTTGGATTTTAAGCTGGTTATTGTGTAACTGCTTATCTGGGGATGATTTTTTCACATTTTATCTAAACAATTGTGTTGGAGCAGACCGTTGGCATGAACCAATGTCAGCTGGTGTGACCCATCAAGGTAGCTGAGGAAGGGTAATCCAGAGGTGGTTAGGTAAGAGCAGATTTTGGGTCAGTCAGGCATTTGCGAGAAGAAAAAAGATACACAAGGTCATGATTAAACTCATTGCTGAAGTAACTGCGAGTGATAAATTCAATCCTTTCCTCATAGATGCAAGTGCACAGTTGCTGCATCCTCGCACGTGTGCTTGCATGTACATTTGTCGTCTGCTGGTGCTTGTTTCAGAGTCTGTGCTTTGACTTACTCTGTGAAACGTTTCTGTACATGGAGTGTTCCTAGTTTTTCACTTCTGTTGATCTCACCATCTGATAACCTATGAACATCTGAGCGTTGTACAGAAGTTTTGGTATCATAGGAGCTATCGCATTGGTTTCATGTGTTATATTTTAATTAATAACAGAGCATGGGAGTAAAACCCAGAATGCTTGGCATTCAGTCCCAGGCTCCTGCAATCACAGAATAAATCATTCTTGTGGTGTAAGAATGCGAAGGCTCCCTATCCGTTGCATTAGCTGTTGCCATATGGCACTGTTTCTACTCAGGAGAGGCTGGTAAATGTTAGCTTTCATAACTCATTGTGCAACTTACCTGGCAGAAGGGTGATTCCTCTTCAGCCCTTCTCTTTATGCCCTAAAGACTGAAATTTATATTGCCTGAAGAGTGACAAATGTTCTAAACTGGAAATGTTTTTCTTGTGATTCATCTTGTTATAATCAGTCATTGTTTTATTTGAGGCATTTCTGTATGTCTCCATGTTTCAAATAATGTTTAAAAACTTCAAGAATGATTTCATGTCATTGCTGTGTATAGTAAATTCAGTGTACCAAATTATACAGGAATTTTAAAACATAGCAGACGAAAGGGGAATTGGAAGAATAAATCTGAAGTCAGGTCATTGATGCAATAAGCAAGGAATTACTGCATACTCAACTTGCAAGACCATTCATCCTTTCCTTCCCAAGAAAGTAGAGGCTGTTAGAAATCCCCAAAAGCCCTCAGTAGAAGAGGAAGTGATAGGAAAATGCTCTTACGAAATGCTGCATATCAGATATTTTAAAAACCCACAATCTGTCTGCATGGGCATCTGGTGAGCAGAAGGAAGGGAAGAACTGCACTTGAAAAGCCCTAGTATTACTTTCTTTGTCAGGGGATCTCCAAATTCATTTAATAGTGATAGTTCCAAAGAATTAATGACTGGAAGAAAATGTCACTAGTTCTCTGTAAGAGTGTTCAAATATGATGTGACTTCCAATTGTCTTTTTTTTGTGTCTAGAATTTCTTTCCAGAACAAATGGTTGCCTGGTGCCAGCAAACGAATGGCAGTATCCCACAGTCACAACTTTTGCAGGTACTGTAAATTATCTGTATGGAGAAAGAAGGTTTTGGAGCTGGAGGGAAGGAGTTGAGAGGAAGGAAGGAAAGAAGGAAGGAAGGGAATTTAAAGATCTGGAAAATAGTCAGTCAGAGAAAGACCAATATAGTGAGTTAGCATATGGGGCTAATAGTGAAAATACCTGACAAAGATCTTACCCAGTGGCATTGAGGTGTAAATTGTACTGTAAACAAAGTATTCATAGCTATGGTCATACATATTTGTTCCATTAATACTCAACTTACTCTGTGGGTATCTGGTTTAGCCCCTAATTTTACTCTCAAAAACTCTTGGCAGATGTATTTCTAGAAAAACAAACATACCTTTTATAAAAGGCAGAACAGAAGCACTCTTCTATACTCCACATCATAGCACAGGAGAAAGTGTAAAAATGCAAGTGGATATTAGAAGATGAGTTTGAGATGATGAGAAGTTTGGCTTTCACTTTTTTGTCCCACGTTCGTGCCTGGCAAGAATTAACAATAAGGACCAACTTCCCCATGGTTCAGCCAGCTAGCTGCTCTTTTGTATAGAAAAATAATGCTCTAAGAAGTAAGTGCCAGTAGAAATTTGTACACAGTATTTGCAAAGTAATCCCATTTAAAGCTCCCCAGGTTAAATTGCAGGGGTGTGTTCCTTATGCGTATGTGTTGGTAGAGTTGTGCAATCTGCATGGTGGTGGCATGTGCGCTGCATTTATGCTGAAATTTTGGTGTCACTGTACAGTTTCTTGCTTGCTCATAAAGGAACCGTGGTGGTGGCACAGTTGGTTGGCCTTCAAGGATGGTGCTGAAGGGTGGGCTACCTCTCTGACCAGTAACTGATTCACTTAAATCTCTCAATTTTGGCACTCCAATCTAAGCCCCATAGTCTAAATCCTTTTCACTTAAATAGTTTTCTCAACCTGTGGACATTCAACTCCGGAACCAAATTAAAGCACAGTTTATTAAAGAAGTACTGTAGTAAGAACATAAGACCATGATGCCTGGAAGACAGTATCATGAATAACAGGCAAATTATAAAGCAGAAACACAAATATATGGAGAATATAAACATATAAATAACTGACTTTAGCTTGATTTCTGTCATTTTGCATGTTTGCAAATATGCACTGACTCTGTTTAAAGATTACAAGTTTCCACTGACTTTTGAACCAGTGCGCTGATTTTGTCCCATAACCATATCAAAGTCCACTAAATTCTGGTTCCACGTTCACTGAGAAGAATTTAATACTTAGCATCCACTTTCAGCTGGGAAACAAACAAAAAAATAAAGCCAGTTTCTGGAATTATAAATGAAACTCATGTGCAATGAGGTTGTAATCAGGGACCAAAACTGGCACGGACTGGCATTGCCACAGACTGGTAGGAAGAGAGGTCTTCACACCTTGAACTCTTTTTCCTGTAGTTTAAGTGGAGAATTGAATTTGCTTGTTAATACAAGCAGCAGGACTCCCCAAGAGATCAAGATGTTCTTGAAGATGGAAAAGTTTTGAGGGTAACTCCAGTGGTAGCAAAAGGAAAACCTTACACCTCGTGAGGTATGAGAGTTTGCTTTTGGGAAGGCTCAGAAAGCCACAGTCCTGGAGAAGCATAAGTCATGAGGGTTAACAGCACAAGAGGGTGGGGGAAAGAGGGTTCACTGTTCACCCATAAAAAAACTACTTTCATGAAAATATTTACGTAAAGTACCTATTTTCTTTTAGAAAACACACAGCCATTTTTCAGAATTTCAATAGCAGTTGTAATTTATTGAAGGTAAACCTCCTGCAGCCTAGTAGTCATTAAGCGCGTTGCATCTGAGGCCACCTTAAGCACTGAGCAATTCTGCTGGTTTTAATTACAGACATAACAGGGAGGAATATTAAATATCATCTCATGATATCATCCACTGCTTTAAGAGCTAGTATTTTTAGTCATGACAATAGCATTAAAACCAGCGGGATCTGTTTTCCCTAGTCTCAGCCTGGCTCAGACATTCAAAAAAGCTTGCCATCTTAGTTTACTTTTGTTTTAGCTGACTGGGCAAAAAGAATCTATTCTCCTTTTGGTCTTTCCCTTTCACAGCTGAGAAGTGTACAAATAGCAAGAAAATTGATTGTTCTTTCCCATTCTGTTAGATGAGATGAGGAGGAGAACTGGAACAAAAAAAAAATTAGGGTTTAATGCAAGTAAGAATTCTGACACAGGGCACTGGTTTTGGTTTTGTTTCCTGTGGACATTGTCCACCAAGTAACACCGAAACACAATTCTGAAGAATTGCAGAAACATCTAGGCCAAACAAGTTTATGCATTTTTCTTCATACTTGTTGAATTTATTAATTTGGCATTTAACTTACTCATCAAGCCCTTTGTCATTTAAAAATCTGGCCTGTTGTAATAAGGGAGCAATCCATCAGTTCTCCTACCATAATTAATGCTTCTTTCCTGTGATAGATCACAAATCAAATTATTCTGTATGTGTTCCCTCTACTTATGTCAAGAACTTAAATGCTTCTCAGTCTTGAAGTCTGGTATAATTGCTGGCACTTGACTGCTCTATGTTTCATTTTCACTTCAATACTCTCCTTGTCTTGGGACAGCTTGAAAACCTGAAATAGGCTCTTCCCTTTCAGAAACTTTAGGGTAAAGATGGAGATTTTGGCCAGTATTTCCAAGTTAGACAATTTGCCAAAATTGCTGTGACAAGGTATTATTTTAAGAATTAAGCTTACTTTCTCTCCCTTTAGGCCAAGTGCAAGATGAATGGGGATACAGAGAAGTGATAGCTTTTTTGAGATTTAAGTCTTGACACAGAGAATAGGAAGATGTCAGTTGCAGGAGGAGATGGCCAGGTAGATGCAATGGGAGGAGCAGGAATATCCATTTTGGTCATAAATCAGATTAAACATCTAGGTCAGTTTAAGCCTAGTGTGAAACTGCACCTCAAGTCAGCAAAGCGATTTGCCATTTTCTTCTCTGTTCTGCAAATACAGTGACAATTTTATAATTCATCCATAGGATACAATGTTCATCTACATTTTCCTCTCCAACAGAACTTTTTAAACTCCAGTAGCTGCCCTGAAATTCAAGGTTTCTTGCATGTGAAAGAGCTGGGTAGGAAATCGTGGAAGAAACTGTTTATGTGTTTGAGGAGATCAGGACTTTATTGTTCTACAAAAGGAACTTCAAAGGTAAGATTAAAAAAGAAGTTGCACAGTACTAGCATGTGAAAGCATTTTCTGCTTTTACAGTGGGTATTTTTTGCTGTTTTTTAAAAATCTCCACACAGTGTTCACTTTTTTGTTCCACAGAAAAAGATAAGTAAGGCATGATCAAATGACAGTCAAGCCCTGGGCTCTCAAATGCATGAACACAGCCATACAGTTTCATTATAAAATAAAAACAAACTAGCCAGGCAACATCATTGTGGCCACTAAAGTTGTGCTAACCTTCAAATTTCTCTGGACCATGTAATAAGCCAGGCCATTTTTAATGTGATGTGTTTGCATAAGTATTTTGTGAGCGTCCTGTACCGAGCACTTTCTGCTGGTAGGCTGATACTTAAGGGGTGTGTGCCATGTCTACTTGAGGCTGCCTGAGAGAGGAGCAGTGTTCGTGCACTGCCCTCTGTTGGAGGCTGGGCTTGAGAGACTGCAGAGCTTGCACATCATCTTCCACAAACTTTCACTTACCTATGCTAAAACACGTTATTTCCCCAGGAGCCAAGACATTTGCAATTGCTGGCTGACCTAGAAGACAGCAATATCTTCTCATTGATAGCAGGCAAGAAGTTGTACAATGCCCCTGCAGAGTATGGATTTTGTATAAAGGTAAATCTTCTCTCTGAGTTCTTCCAAAGTTCCAGACGGTGTTGGTAGCTCAGAGTTACCCCAACCCCCAGCTAAATAGGATTTGTATGTAAAACTCTGCAAGCCTTTCCTATCACGAGGACTTGATCTTTAACATCTTTCATTTGGCAGGCATGTCCTGTGAATCTTGTCATCATTTTATGTGACACTTTTAACACTTTTTCTGGTGCTCCTTTGGTTTGGGAAATTTCTGTGCAAGAGCAGCTCAGTGCTGAAGCATGGTGTGCTTGTGAGGTGGCCTTGGTTCACCTCACAGATGAAAGCTTTTTCCACGTTCTCTAATCAAATAGAAAAGTTTCTGTGGACAGCAAGCATCAAAACTATATAGCAGCAAAGGATCAAGCTCTGATGGGGTGCAATTTTACTATTATTGTGGGCCAGAGGTTTGCCTTTATTTAAAGAGGAAGACTGTCTTGGAAAAATGAATATAAGAATAACCAGTTACCTTTGAAGATTTTTAAAACTGTTGTGCTGAAAGATTCATTTGGAAAGTATTTCAAAGGTTTGAAAAGTGTAATTTTCTGAGAAGAAAATAAGGCTGGGAGCTTCACAGTAGTGAAGTAGTTATGACAGTAGTGAAGTAGTCTCCTTCCCAGCAGCCGTTCCAGAGCTAGACAACAAGGGTTTGCATCAAAGAGGCTGGCCTCAGGACAGATCCTGAACTGATGGAAACAAACTTTCAGTTACCCTCAGTTATGGAAACGTTTGGCCTTCGTCTCAAAATGGGGGTTTATAAAACTTCTCACAGATTTGGGAAAAAAAACCAAAACCCACAAAAAACCCCCGTCCAACTACCAAAACCAACAAAACTAAGTGCTCGGGTCTGGTTCTAGCATGGCCTGAGCACCTTGTTCATGTAAACTGCCAGGACTGCAGGATATTTCAAATCATAGAATCATAGAATACCCTGAGTTGGAGGGGACCTACAAGGATCAATGACCCCAGCTTCTGAAAGTCAGGAGGCACCAACACTTGATCTTGATCTTGTTGGACCCAGCTGAGAAAGTGATTTCTTTCAAAGCATGCTCCGCCTCTCCGGAGCTTTAAATTCAGTGTGATGGGAGCTTTTTCTGGCTAGTTCCTCAGACTAATACTGTACCTGCCTTTACCGTGCTTACAGTGATTCTAAGCTTACAGTGTTGTTGGTTTTCTAATGAATGTATCTGACTTCCCCCTAATACTTTAAAGCCAAACAGAGTGAGAAATGAAACTAAGGAACTGCGGTTGTTGTGTGCTGAAGACGAGCAAAGCAGGACATGCTGGATGACTGCCTTTCGACTCCTCAAGGTATCTAATCTGTTTTACTTTTGCAAAGCTACACCTAGAGTTAAGTGGCATTTGTTATTTTGTTCATGAGAAATTACCTATACGTTCTTTAATATCATCTGCTCCAAAACAATATGGATAAAAGCAAAAGCCAAGCAGACCTATCCTACCTAAGGATTTAAGCGCAGGACTGAGATCTATTCCTTTCACATATGAATCAAGTATAGTTTTAGTTTTGGATCCAAATTTGAGATATGTGAATGAATTAAAAAACCTGCTTAACAAGGTATTTTCAAGTTATCATAAAGCTAAAGAAAATCTTTTCATAATGGTAAGTGGTTCTCTCAACCAGAACAGAATGCCTTTTGCTTTTTTTTTTTTTCATTTTTCTGAAGGTTGTGTTAAAAGAAGTAACAAAAATAAGTAACCCTATGTCTGGGTGAAAGTTACTTATATCTGAGACCAAACAATGAAATTTCTTGATAATATGATAGGAGGCTTCACTGCTTTTTGAAACAAAATCAGGATGGAAGGAACTGAGAAGAAAGCTGACTATTTTGTGCCCTTTGAAGCAGAGAACTTCCTGATCTTGATAGGAAAATGTGCATAAATTCTGGTTTGGTTCTAAGTCTTTTTCTGAATGTTCGGCCTTGAAAACTGCTGTGTTCTTCTCTGTACCTTACTACGTCCTACATACAGAAAAAAAAAAAGACTTTGTTTTTAAGACATGCTATAAGCTGATTAAAGGTGTACAGTCAGCAAAAATTAAGGCTGTGCCCCTAGGCTGTGTCCATAACCCTCCACTTTATCCACCATCTCATTTAGCTTTCCATAGTCCTACATTTCCCTGTTTGGAAACTGTATAAACCATTTCAGTTAGAACATTCAGTAAGCAATGTTGCTATACTTCAGCACTGTGCCTCTAGGGAAGGCACTGAGTAGGTGTTTACCTACTGTCCTAGCTACTACGGTTCCTAAAATTCATCACGTTCAACCCAGGGCATGACTGGAATTTAATCACCTTATTTTCTTAAGGATGAGAAAAGTACCAAGTGATATTTCCTGTTGAAATTTGTGGAAAGAGGTAGTGAATTAGAAAGGTTCTTATTTTTTATCATTATGAAAACTGTTTGAATGCCTTGCACAGACTTTTTTTAAGTTCTAGAGGGTAAAAATAAGGGAATTAAAATGTGTGTTCTGACCTCGACTGAAAGCTTGTGTTCTACAAGGAAAACACGGTGGTAGCTGAGAGTGGCAGAAGTTACCTGTGTATATCACTCAAGTTTGTATTTTTTTAAATAAAACTTTTTGTGCCTATTTACTCTTTGATTGCCACCTCCCAATCAGTATTACTCAATGCAAATGGCTTTGGGACAGCTTCTGATCAGGAAAATAAAAAACTGGTGACACTTTACTCCATTGTAAGTGGTATTATGAAATCACTACAGTTTTTTTTCCTAGGGGCATATATTTGAATAATAATGTCCTTGTGTTTCTGTTGGCAGTATGGAATGCTACTGTATCAGAATTATAGAATTCCCCAGCAGCGAAAAGCCATGCTTCCACACTTTTCCACTCCAGTAGTAAGTAATGAACTTTACCTCACTGATGTATGACGTTGGAAAAGATACATTTGCTTTTGCATTTTAAAAGTGGAACATTTTACGCTAAGAAATGTAAATTTAGCATTGTATAACAAATCAATGTAAAGTTCATGTTTTGCATGAGTACAGTTTCCGTGGTTGGCTCTCCATTATCTTAGGCTTACATGATCCACATGATTGAAAAATCTTGGCTACGTCACACTCTTTGAGATGTACGGTACAGAGACATCTGGCTGTCTCTGCAGAAGCCAGCTTAGGTCTGGCAAAACTAACACGTAAATTTCCTAAAATATGTTGGGCCAAGAGCTGACTGTTAACTACCTAAAAGGGAAGATCCTATATTTGGATCCCAACTGGCCCTGAAAATGACTGGAATACAGTAATAGGGCAAGTGGGCAACTTGAGCAAACAGATTTTATTCTGAGCCTTTGAATCGTCTCCCTCCCCTATGGTCAAAAAAGAAAAAACATCTATTTTTGTGTCTGTGAATCTTTTGAAAGGGGAAAAAAAAAAAGATGTATTTTCTGTGCTGTTGAAGGAGCACTTTGGACAGTCTTCTGAAACCAAAACAGTTTGAAATGAAACTCTCAAGCTGGCTTTTTCTTTCTCTGTTTTTTGAAACAAGTGAAAATTCCTTTTCAGAGAAGTGTATCTGAAAACTCACTAGTAGCAATGGATTTTTCGGGGCAAATAGGAAGAGTTATTGAAAACCCTGCTGAAGCACAGAGTGCTGCCTTGGAAGAAGGACATGCTTGGAGGGTAGCTATCTTCTCTTCTTTTCTATTTTTGCAATCAGTAAGTGTCTGTTGAGAGCCAAAACACAGAGTGTGCTATGATGTTAGTGCAGTGCTGGTCACAGTATAGCTTAGCTCCGACCTGAAGCAATCACACTGCAAGCATGCAGATCTGAAAGTCAATATCCATCTTTAGCAAAACTGTCACATTCACAACAACCTTCTACCACTGCTTCTCTGTCCCCCTAGTGTCCAGAGGAAAGTTGAGGGGGAAAGCAGACCCACCAGAACTTTACTGCCAGTTTGCAAAACCAGTCTCTGAGGAGGAATATGTCAAATTAAATGCTTCCCCACATGGAAGAGGCTGGGGCTCTGACTAATGGCTTGCTCCCAGTAAGTTTAATTGCAGAATATACAAGAGGCAGGACCTCTTGCAATGAAAACTGATGTAACTTGTTTATAGTGTCTTGTGGACAGACAGCCGCAGTACAAGTTTTCCCACATGCTCGTCTTTTAGGGAAAAGGAGTCATTACTGAAGTATTAGCCGGTGCTTTATGTATGGGAGGGAAATACTGCTTGATGTACTGAGTGCCTGGTGTTTTGCCTGAGCAGAAACATATCAGACTTTTCTTTTTTTCCGTCTTTTTTTTTCCTTTTTTTTTTTTATTTTTAAGATACTGAGCTTTAATCATTAACATCTGGCTTGTATTTTAAGCCAAACAGAAATGAGCTGCTGCTTGTAGATTAGTCCCCTTCAAAGTTGCATTTCTTTTTCTCATCCTTGCATCAAATCTGCCCAGCCCTTAGTTTCCTGTAAATTAAATCTATATTGCATGTGCACTAATTCTCTTCTCCTGAGGCGTTAGTGTGGATTTAACGGTAATTCCTTTTCTCTATAGAAACGTAGCACAAGAATGAACATCTTGGGTAGCCAAAGTCCACTCCATCCTTCCACACTGAGTACAGGTAAATTCTGATGGTTTGTAACCATAGTATCAGAGGCCTGTGTGGGTAAAGAAAAGGTACATTTCATACAGACACAGAGTGCCGCCATGTAGTGCGAATGCCTTGATGTCAAATACGATCCTTATCAGTAGCTTCTGTGTTATTAACATGCTTACCCATAGGGACACCATAGAAGGCACTTGTTCTCCTTTGATGACCTACTCAAACTTTTCTTTAGGACTAGTGTTTTGAAACTCAGGTTTTGTAAAAATAGACACTCCATAAACGTTTCCATTTAAAAGAATCCAGCAGTTAATTTGCCATTTTGGACAGGGAAAGTCAATGAGTGATCTTTTAATCTTTAAAGAGTAGAAATGAGAGTTTTCAAAATAGAATTCATTCTATAATAACTGAAAAATGTAAAATATGCAAGTCCTCAACATTTCTTTGAGACTGTAAGTTTATTAAAACAACAGGAAATTTCATATTAATATCCTAGACTTCTTGGAGGAAACACAGCTATTTTCTCTTGCTATTCTGTTAACAGAATTTTAAAATACCATTTGAAAAACAAAACAATACAGATAAAAATATTTGGAGGTAACTTGACTCTTGAAAGCACCATCTAAAGTTCATTTCTTTATTTGAAATTTAGAGGGACTTGTTTTTAACTCATTAGCATTGAGTTCTAAGAATTGTTAGTCCCAATATGTTCAAGAAGCTATGTGAAGACAGTATTATAAGAGACTTCTCTTGTTTACCTAATTGTATATCTGCAGATTGGAAAATACATGGAGATAATGCCTCTCTACTTGGTATATTAAGTAGATGCATTTTTTTATATCGATTCTTTTTTTACATAGGTTGATGGAAGATACTTTATATTCTATAAGAGAACTATACCCACTTTTAAAATGTTTGAACAATTAGTATGTGGAAAAAATGATTGCGTGTGTAACTTTTTTTAACCATCCTCTCCATCTTTCTCCTCTCTCCTCCAGTTATTCATAGGACACAGCACTGGTTTCATGGCAGAATCTCTAGAGAAGAATCTCACAGGATTATTAAGCAACAAGGGCTTGTAGATGGGTAGGTATTCTTGTTGCTCAGTATTTATGATCTGACAGTAAGCTTTATAGACAAGAGCACAACTTCTGCTGTAATGGTTTGCAGGTTTCTGAGCACTTCTGAGTAATCTGATTGCCGAGTTGTCCCCTTATAACCTTCCTGGATTCCAAAAAGTTAGAGTGTGTGTTTGTAGGAACAGATCCTAACTTTTAATTTGAAAAGTAAAATCTTAGGAATACATTTGAGTGTCTTTCTTTTTTTCCAACAGAGGCAATCAAGTTTTAGACAATGTTAGCATTCGAAAATAGTTAATTTTTGTAATCTGTATTGAGGACATATTTTTCAGGCAAAGCTGTACCTAACCATTTGCCAACAAATTTAGAATCAGCCATCCATGCTCTTTTGCATGAATCAGAGCAGCTAATGGTGCTTGCTCACTGTTTCTGTTCTAGAGCAAAGAAATGGAAGTACCTGTTCCAGCACTCTCAAAAATGTCTGTAGTCAAGATTTAAGTATCTTCTGAGCATCTCTGTTTTCCTTATTTATATGATGTTACGGGTATTGAAAGGAAGTTGTTTGAAGTGCATTCGGCATTGTTCATTTGTAGGATGGGAAAGGCATGGTTGCCTTTGGGTCACTGTCTGCATTGCTCTCAGGGTTAAGGTAGAAACATCCATGTTGGCTTCGCAGGGGACGGTGAAGGTCAAACCTTTCTTCAGCATTTTCTGATTCAGAAGCAACACTAATCTTTCTGAAGACTACAATACATTAGGGAAGTAGAAATTGCTAGTGCATATATATATTTATCAAGCAGTGTTTACTTATTTTTGGGCGGTTTTGTCTAGGCGAAGGCTATTGGGTTTTAGCTTAGCAGGTCCAACAGAGAAGAGAAGCTTAGAAAGCAAAGGAGCACGGCTGACTTAGGTTTCTGGTTTTCTCATGTTATAGTCTTGGGCTCATTTTGACTTGTTGCCCTAAGAATCTGGTGGCCCATCCTTCTTGAAGGCTTCATAAACGTGTTTAAGGCTGTGTTAAATCTGTGCCTAATCAGCTTACTCACTGTGGAAGGTGAAAATTGGTTGGTTTGGCCATAGTAAGGTCCACCAGCAGTGACAAAAGAACCATGTTACCTATGTGCTCTGAGATCTAAGGATCATGATTTTCAGAGTGGAAAACTCTTGCCTATGTTTTCCTGCTCTGTGTGTTCTTGAACAAAAGAAGGTAGAAAGTTAAGAGTCTCCTTATGGTTCATGGAAGAGGCTCAACAATGTACACAAACAACTGATAGTGCTATTTTTCATATCTCTGGAAGTTCTTGTTGAGGATGCATCTCTCTTGGTAGTCATTGTGTGGAAGCTGGTTGCTTGCCAGAGGTTGAGTAAACAGTTGCAGCATCAGTTGTGCAGAGCTTTGCTTTGTGCCACCAGCTTAAAATACCATGCATTATCTGAAACAGCTAGATGAAAAATAATGGAGAGATACCTGCATGAACTGCAGTAACCACAGGGCAGGTAAGGTCTTTCTCCCCTCACATGGATCCTAACTTGTAAAGGCTTTTGTCCCTTTCCCACACATCTGGTGTTCCTATGATTACAAAGGAATGTTCAAATACCATGCATGGTTTCTGAGAGTGGCAAGACATGCCTGTCCCTTACTACTGAACTGACTCTGGTTATGATGGTGCATTTTTGTGGTACTGACATTTCTCAATCACTTCTGAGGAGCTGGAGTAAATTCTTTTGGGTTCTTAAGACTACAAGCAGTTCTTGCAACTGCACCTTGGAAAAGTGTATTCCTGGCTTAGTGGTCAGCAATTAAGAGGCCTGGCCCAGTCCTGTGCTCAGCCATCTCACAAATCCACTAGTTATTAGTGCTACAAGCCTTGTGCCAAAGGTATATTCTTGTTTCCTGTGGCATGGAGAGGATCTGCTTCCTTAGTTCATAAATGTCAAGGGGAAGAAACATGGAGTTTCTTATCTAGCTTTTTTTCTCCTCTTCCCAGTATGGATGTTAAATAAAGGCCATTTAGGGTAGGACTTCAGTTTTGTGGGTTAACTTAAAAGCAACAGCTGCATAGTGTATGATGTTGGTAGCTGTATGCCTAAAGTAAATTTTTTTCTACTAATGCTGAGGGAAGAATACTGTGACTGTTCTAGAGGAAAAATCTGTGTGTGTTTTCCCCATCTTGATAATGTGGAAGCTACTTAACTGGTAAGTAATTTTAAGAATGTATCGAGCTGTTTCTGTGCAATTGCAGCCATTTAACCTACACATAATTTTGCTGACACTGGATTTCTGTGAACTGATGCAAGATATCGTAGGGTGGGAACAGATTCCCATATATTACTTTCCCATCTACAGAAATTCAGATTTGCTCTAGAATTAAATGATAACATTTTCTTCATGAGAGTACATATCACTAATAGAAAGCTGAGTTAGAGGGAATCTTTAAAAAGCCTCATGGAAAGCCTCATAGGTACATTCTTAGGGGAAGAGCTATCATCATGTATCTTGCACTTCTTGTTTCTTCGTCTGTTAGTGTTGCATAGCCATGGTATAATAACTGAAAGCAAATTGCCAGTTACGGAATCGCCTCTTAATGCAACTAAAGAAGAGGTCAGCAGTGGCACAAAATTACGTAGTAGTTCTGATTATTTAAGAACAAACAGATGGAGGTATTCAATTTGTTCTTAAAAATGTTCTTTCCTAGATTATTTCTTCTCCGGGACAGCCAAAGCAATCCAAAGGCATTTGTACTTACGTTATGCCATCATCAAAAAATAAAGCATTTTCAAATCTTGCCGGTAAGTAGATTATTTTTGATACTGATAACAAAACTCGAAATTTTATACCATGAAGCTTTTGCCAACATCTGAGGAGACCTCTTATTAATTACTGATGTAACTAACAAGGATGTTTCCATTAGCAAGTATATAAATGGATATTCTCTATACTAGTCAAATGTCTGATGAAAATTATTGATTAAGATTGCTGGAAAACTAGTGTAAGTCACTACATTAGACAAGTCTGTGTAATGCACAGAACTTGTTCTCTGCGACTGGCAGTGACAACAGCAGCTGTTGTCTCCCTTCTCATTTAAGCAAACATAGAATAACTTTGGGAAACTTTAAAAAGTTTTATTCTGGAGGTTATCCAATAGTGTTGAGCTTCAAATAACGTTACACTGAGATGCTGGAAAACAATTTGATTTTTATCTTGATCCAAAAAAAGCATGAAAAATTTAATATTATGTAGACCTTTTTATTGTTCCAAACCCTCTTCCGTTGTTTAGCCTGCCAATTTTACAAACAGCTAACAAATCCTTTGGGGGTATTTTTGTTTTATCTAATGAATGCCAGTGCTGTCCGTACAACTTTCAATTACTCTGCCCACAAGTTTTCCCTTTCATAAGCAAAATGTTACAAGCCTGGTTAACGTGTGGTTTTTTTAGCGCTATGCATGGTTTTATAAAGAACTGCAGGCACTGGGTTGTTTGGGCAACCAAGTGCCAACCGAGTGCCCATCATTTATTTATGTCACACACTAGTGGTGTTCTTTAAGTTTTTCTGCGCTTGTATCTCTTCATGAGCAGCCTAACTTGAAAAGGATGTTTTGTTTTTCTAGTGTGAAGATGATGGACAGATATTTTTCAGTCTGGATGATGGGAACACCAAATTCAGTGATCTAATCCAGCTTGTTGAATTCTATCAACTAAACAAAGGAGTCTTGCCCTGCAAACTCAAGCACCACTGCATCCGAGTGGCCTTATGACCTCAAATCTGACTCTCACTGAAGACTGGATTTGATAGAAGAGTAATTGTAAAAGAACGTTGACACTGGGGAATTGGCAGATTTGTAAGTTGGTTAAAACAAATAAATATTATGCACCTTGGGACTCTGAAAGGGATGGATTCGACAGGTGCCAACAGACCAAGATTGCTGGTTTGTCTAACACCTAAGAGTGATTGCTGCTGAGTGTCCCAGCATCCCAAAAATGGGGGGAGGGTCTGTAAAACAATGAGTAAATTTGAAACAAAACTGGAAACTATCTTGGCTGGGCCACTTAACAGGAACAAGTGTGAAGAGAAATCTTTGAAAAGAACTCTTGCCCTGGAATAATCTTGACAATTAAGACTAGTGTGTTTACTTTTTGTATTGATCACTTTTTTTGCACTCCTACTTTGTTTCGGATATTGTATGCAGCCTATATTAGGAGCTGATGTGGCTTTTAAAATTCATGCAGGAGTTGGGTATTAATCTGCACCCTAAAATGTATGGAATGCTTCAGCCTAAAAGGATCTAGAAGAAAATCAAGAAGTGTGTGTGTGTGTGCGCGCGCGCGTATGTCTCAGTACTTCTCTGGAGACCTGAGGTTCAATGATCTGCAGATGTCTTTGAAGAAGCAATGAGGATACAATTCTAAAAGAACATACCACCAATATACATACTCTTAAAACTGTTGACTTGTAGCATTATGGCTGTAGTATGTTGATGGCATATTAGTGGCATCCAGTCATGCAGAGACTGTATTAGATTCTATGCACAAATTTTTATTATTGGAGTGGTGGTTTGTTTTTTACAGCCTTTTGACTGTTTTCCTGAGAAAACTTACTGTTACTAAATAGAGTAGGACTGAATGACTACACTTGTATTTGAAACCACCATTTTTTGTGAGAAGATTCTTCTGCAGGTAGTCTTAGTATGACAAAATAAAAAAAAAAACTTAAAAACCAGTGTTTTTAGCTTTATAGCTCCTTGAATTTTCAGACTGTTTCAAAGAGCTCTTTCGATATAGTAAAGCTACAGTGACACAAAGCTCTCCTGGGGATAGGGCATAAGAAGAACTGTACCCCTTCTGCTTTTTGTAGGGCCATGAAAGTTTACATGGTGAGAAGGAACATGCTGGGAATAGAAACAGATTTGATTGTGAAGTAGCTGCTGGCAGTATCATCCATTGAGGTAAATGGTGATCCCTGTGTCACGTGTGCTACTGCACACCAGTACCTGTGGCAGACAAGCAGGTATCTTGCTCTGGTGCTGGTTTGTCATCAGAACTACTTTATTGTTAATGTTTAATGAATTATTTAATGTTTACACAATAACTCTTTCTGATGATAAATCAGTATTAAAGTCAGACAAGTTCCACCTTGATCTTGCAGTTGCAACCAACCATTCCTTCAGCAACTGTTTGAACTGAAGTAACTTCCCGGTGCTTGGTGCCATTAGCCACAGTGAGAAGTATTCCACCCTGGGAACTTGCAGAGTATAGTGCAGAACGGAGAATTTGTAAAATCGTAAATTATTTACACAGGCTAGTTAATCCTTAATATTTGCCACTGGGTTTGAAATCCTAGCCATCTGAAAGGGTAAAGAAGGAAAACCAATCCTACACTTTTAGGTCTTCATGTAGTGTTAAGAATAGCTTAAGACAAACCATAACCTGCCTGAGTCGTCCATATCAGCTTAAACTATGTCAATGGTATAGAAACACTGTATTTTAGTTTACAGAACACATTTAGTATTTTTTTTTCCATTTAATGTCTAGATACTAAAAATGAAGAAACTTGATTTTGTTTTTAGTAGAAGCCTTTTTTGTTTTGTTTTGTTTTGCTTTTTTTAATTGTACATAGTGAAATGAGTGTTCCTGCTTTCTAGACAATGTATTTTAAAACCTTGAAATTAAGCTAACTTAAGTCTGACTTCACTTTGCATGCTTCTATTTGGCCCCTATTAGGAGAAAAAAGATACTTGTATTGACTACATTACCAGTTTAATAAGACCATTTATGCTGTAGTTTTAAGTTTTTCTGTTTACATAGCTTAGTGACAACCATGCATTTTTCCCAGTAGGCGGATAGTATTTGCAGTGTTTCATATTTATAAAAAAAAAAAACCTTGCATCTTATTTAAATTGAGAATAAAAGTTTGACTATGAACCATGATTTTTGTATGTAGATGGTTGACTTAGTATTTTGTACTCTTCCCAGCTAAAGTGAGCTGTTTTGAGAAAGTGACCACCTTCAAAGTGGCAACAATCTTACTTAAGCAGATCACTGCTTTGTCTTCTTTCTGCTGGAAAACAGTCAATGCCACCTTAGTTTTCCAACAGATTCAGCTGGCTGCCAGCTCAGAATACCAAGGACTGAAGGACATTTGACTCTTATTTTTGTATTTAAATGACATGAATGTAAAGGGGATGCTCAGGGTTGTTTTGGAGCCTGTTGAATTTTTATCTTTTTGCCTGTGATTTTATTTTCTAAATAAATACTTCATGTAGCAATCTTGAATATGTTGAGAAGGAAAATGCCAAACCATTTTGGTAATGAGGTTACTAGTTAAGTTATGTTACGATAGGTGTTAAAGTACAAAAAACTTTTTATTTGTTAATTAATCTTGAAGAAACACGTGCCTCAGTTTAGATGTTTTGTCTTATCTTTTCTGCACTAAATACCTGACAGTTTGACCAATCAATGCACCTTTCCAGTGGCAAGACTTGCTTATCGTAAATTATATTGTCACAATGCAAGATTTAGTGACTGTAAAATGGAATAAAGTTTAAAGTTTCAGGGAATGCAAAAGGTATTAACTTAAGAGACAAAACCTTTATTCAATATGCTTTGCTTCATACTGTAAATAGCTTTTTGGCTTGTGAACCTAATTGTAATCTTTCAGGTATTTTTGTACAAATAAGGGACTGATATTCTGTTTCTTGTAATTAGAAATAAACGTTAATACAATGCTATTCATTTTATATTGGAATGAATGTCGTCCTTTGGATTTATCAGTACACTGTGGATCTCTTGCCTTAATTCAGGTTAATTGGGTGGGTCATGTTAAACAGCTTTTAAGAAGTGTGAAGAGGAAAACACAATCCCCAAGATACCTTTATTCTGGCTGTTCTGCCTTTAAGAGTCCTATTAGGATAGACTGCGTTTTATTTAGAAAAGAACTTGTCCACTCCTTGTCTTTGAGGGAAATTACTGAGGCATTCTGCTATGATATCTTCAGTATTCATTTGGGAAGGCTGCTGGAATCGTATCAGAACAACATACCATGACCATCTTTTAGGTTATAAAGTTATAACTCATTGAAAATGCACACTCTGCATAAAACACTTTATTGGCCTGATAGCTGTCAGATCAGAAAACTTTTCAATAGTACTTCCAGAAAGCAATTACTTACCCTTGTAATCCTTGTATTTGAGTGGTCTATCAGCATTTGGGTGGAAAAGCACCATCTGCACAAAATACATCTTTACTTAAAAAATCCAGAGAGTAGAGGAATGGGGTGGAGGGATCGATGGTTCTTCTGGCAGATAGAAAAATAGAAGGTTGGGAATATTTCACTTCTATTTTTTTGGACACAGTCCTTTCCTGTTTCCTCCTTGTTAATCCATAGAAGCCATCAAATGCATTCCACTTCAAAACTCTGTTACACTCTGGCTTCTGAATGCTATGTCTCCATGTGACGTCTCCATATTGCACTACAGTGTGAGTTAATTAATAGGTTAGCATGATGAAATTCATTCATCAGCACATAGAGGCAGAGTACTTCCTTTGGATTTTGATATTCTTCAAGTTTTTTTCTGTCTGGACATGCATGTTAAAGTGCTTAGAATTCACTATCCTGCATGCAGTGACTTAGTTTTTTCATTAAGTTAACAAAGGGGACTGCTTGCTTACAAAAGGTTTGAGGATGCCTATTTCCTGCTTGGCTAGAGGAGGCCATACTAACATTGAAACTGATTCCCGCTATGGTCATTAAAAGTCACGGACAATAATTCTACACAAACCTGTAAAAAAAAAAAAAAGAAAAAATCAACACCAAAACCCCACCTTGCTTTACTGTATATATTGCATTTGGAACAGACAAGAAGATGACACCAAAAAAAAGCAACATGGTAAGAAGATCTCAGTAAACCTGCCCAGTGGCAGGGTGGTTTGTCCAAACTTCCACCCCTATGGCAGATGCAAAAAAAATGATACCTGTGAAATCTAGCCCCTTAGCATTAGCAGTGGGTACCTGGGCTATCAGAACATCATCAGGACAAAATTAGTCTGGGCCAGAAGTAGGTCTGTGGTACAGATTTGAATTACTTGCCTGATAGGTTTGTGCTTCTTTTACATTAGTTCCAGAACAGACATGATCAGACATCTGATCCCACATAAACCATTCTAGCATGAAGATCACCTGGCAAAACAGCTTAAATGCATTTGGGCCTCTAAGTAAATTCCTATCAGACATGTGTTTTACAGCCTGTGGCTGTAGCACTTTCATCCTTATACAAAGAACCCTTAAATTGGGATTACTTTAATACTAAATTGTTGCTTCAGCCTGTACCTGCAAAACCAGATGAGAAAAACATCACCAGATGAGCCATTTCCCTTCAAGTTGAACTTTAGATGACTTTTGGTCTTTGTTATTGCTAATTCAGTAATGCTTTAATCTTGTTTGTCAGTGTCCAGTCTGTAGATTGCTTTGTGTCTCGGACATTGTCTGACATCTTGCAAACTTCAGTAACAATGTCAGCAGATGGAGAAAAGAGATATCTTCCTCTGAAATATCCATTCTGCCTTCATTTGGGTTCCTTCTGCATCCTAAATCTTAAGTCTTCCTTCCTTAACTTGATGCACAATTTAATTAGTAATTGAAAATTCAACATAACCACAACTATGTCCAAGAGCTATATGATTTTCATTAGATATTGAGATTAGTCAAATCTGAGACTTGACAATTAATTAGTTTGTGTAACGCTTTGCAAACCCTGAGCCCAAAGACAATTCTGCTCTAATTGCTCATCATTTTGCACCGATACCAGCAGATGTTTTAGCAAGAAACATAGGTTCACACAAGACACTAAGCTGTGATTAACAGGGTCTTACAACAC
Source organism: Callaeas wilsoni (assembly GCA_013398955.1). Classification (NCBI taxonomy): domain Eukaryota; kingdom Metazoa; phylum Chordata; class Aves; order Passeriformes; family Callaeidae; genus Callaeas; species Callaeas wilsoni. Next base: position 24,510 of record VWPU01001880.1, on the reverse strand, counting down.
ATGTTAGTTGCCCAGGTTTGTTACGCTTTGCTATCATCAAATGTTTTCCATCCATTGGCTGCAAGATTCTGGTGCCACAATTGGGGAATAGGAAGGTGAAATTAGAAACAGCTGCTGGCCCTGAGCCAAAATACAGCCTGAGTTTATGGGCCCTGAAGCTCAGCTCAACTGTGCTCAGAGGTACAATTCCTTAGAGCTCAGAAAAGAGACAGAGGGAAGTGGAAGGGAGAAAAGAATTACTCTTGGGCAGTATTGTTTGGGTGTGACTAGGAACACCGTGAAGACAGAGCTGTGATGCCCTCAATGCTGCTCACCACTCCCTAAGAGTCAGATTCCCCTCTTCTTCCCTCAAACTTGTGAAGACACTTCTACACAAAGACGTCCATTTTATTCGCCCTTTGAAACACATTCTCCAGAGGTGTAAGGACTGGCATCTTGTGTTACCAGGGAGGGAAACAGCAGTGGAATTGGTGTTCTCTATGACCTGTCCATTCTCTAAACAGCCTGTCCAACTGCCATTAGAAGAAAAGGAAGGTGAGAGTACGGTAGTATGGTTCTGCCAAGAGTAATGGTTAAAGCAAATGGCTAAGCACAGTCCTGAAAGTGTACAATATCACTGCTCCACAAAGAATCCTAGGCACATCCTATTTTAAAATAATTTAATTATTTAGACCTCTTCATTATTTGATTTCCTCCATAATACTTCTCTTTGCTGCTGAATTTTTGCCCAATAATAATGTGCTCTGTGTGACTCTTACCAACTCCTAGTTTTCAGGTTGCTGTAGCACTCTCAGAATCAAAACCAAATACAGAAATGAGGCAAGCTGTGAGGATTAGAGCTTCCTGAAAAGTAACTCCACAACACATCTAGTCATGGAAGAATGTAAATTGATAACTATAGACAGTAAGTTTTGTGAAAACAGCTTGCTAAACAAGGGTGAAAGTCATTGAAGGCTCACAAAGTTTGCCTCAAAATACTTAAAATCAATTGCTGGAACAATTTTACTGCTCTAGAAAACGAGTTCACAAAAGCGCATGTACCTGGCAATAAATTGCATCCTCGCTCCTTAAAAATGTAAGAGAGCAGGAACTCCACTGACAGCAGAAAAGGAGACTTAGAATGCAGTAGAAATGGAAGAGCAAACATGAGGGTCAGAGGAACAATCAAATATATAATAAAACAGTTCAGTGAGCTAGTATAATAGATTTATAGATAAACATAGGCAGCTGAGCAAAAACAAAACACTTGATTATGGGATTTTTTGATACATAAGTCATCTGAAGTATGCAGAGGACCAGTTCAGGAAAACCAGAAGTATTTCTTCATAAACTGCTCATATAATCTCTGCCACTGTCCACCACAAAATGTAGCACATGGCAAAAGTTCACATGGTTCACAAAGGGCTTCTATCACATCATGATAGAGAAAACTCAGCTGATGGTTAATAACTACAAAAATAGCATCTTTTTCTCTGAAAGGCCACTGGTCACATGTCACCAAGTGCCAGGAGCAGTCTTCAGGGGAAGAATCATTACTTGACAGCACATATATAAGTACATGTTCCCTGCACGTCCACTGCTAAGACAAGGGCTAGAGATACTTTTTATCTGATCCAGTAATGTGCCCACATGAGGGCTGGCTCATACAGAAGCAACTGAAGGTAGCATTTAAGACCTGAGGAATGACCAAGAAAACCTGCTCTACAGTCAACTGGAGGCTCCCTTTGACTGACTTAAGGCTGCCCTTAGCAAAACAGCCATATAAGTACTGAATTTGCTTCTACCACCTCACCCCAAGAAGTGATGCCTCCAGGGTCTTCAACAGCTGTCCCGTCCTCATGTGCCTTTCCCCACTCCAGCCTGCCACTGGGAGGGTTTGCTGCAGGTGTGGGGGCTGCCACAGCAGAGCTGAGTCCATCAGGGCTCTGAAGCTGTTCAAGAGTAGTGTCTGGCTTCATTCGGCCTCATAATTGACAGGCACCGAGCTGAGCTTTTGAGGTGTCCTCTAAAATAAGCTTTAAATAGATAATAGGTGCTACTCCCTCTCAAGGCAGAAATGGGTATCTCTGGGCATTTTTGTTCTGCGGTGCAGAGGGATGTGTTGTGAAGGGTTCTCCTGGGTAAAACACAGCTTTTCCTTACACCATTGACATCTGAGGAACAGAAAGTGGTGTGCATCTGTTGAAGCCAGGTGATTTTTCTTGCTGAAGGCTATGGTGCAGCTGGAGGGAGAGTGCTGTGCTGCGGTGGGCAGGCCAGGTGTGGGGGGCATGTGGGGAGCCGTTGAGGCTCTCCCCAGCCACCCACTGCTCTTCAGGCAGGGAGACAATGGGAAGAGCAAATCACAGAATTTTTAGAGTTGGAAGAGATCTCTGGAGATCATCCAGTCAGGTTACACAGGAATGTGTTCAGTTGGGTTTTGAATGTCTCCAGACAGGGAGACTCCACGACCCCTCTGGGCAGCCTTTTCCACCCTCAATGTAAAGAAGTTCTTCTTCACGCTGAGGTGAGACTTGTGTTTTAGTTTATGGCCATTGCTCCTCATCCTGTCTCTGGGCACCACCCTCTTGACACCCGCCTTTGAGACACGTACGTGCGTTGATGAGATCAAATGCTGGTGCCCAGCCTGGTCCCATCCCGCCCTGGAGGCTCCTGCTGCCGGATGGCCTCCCAGCAGCAGGCGTCAGAGGGCGGCCGGGCTCTGTCCCGCCCCAGTGAGGGGCTCACCCGGGCTGGCCCCGAGCTGCTGCCGCCCTGCGAGGGGCCCGGAGAGGCTGCGGACCGCCTCTGACAAACAGGAGCTGGTGACAGTGGAGCCCCATTTTGCTGATCTCTCGTCTCCGATTCTGAGAAGTCTACATCCTGGACTAAGTCGCATCAGCGCGGGCCAGCTGACACAAAGCCCGGGCTGTGCCCGGTCGCAGGGCTGGAACAGGCCGGGTTGGCGAGGCCGGAGGGCCGCGGGCACGGCGGGCTCCCGTCCCCTGCCCCGGGCCGGCAGAGGGCGCCCGGAACGGGCCTGCCCTACATACGTGGTGCGCGGTTTTCCCTCGGTTGGGGTTCCTTTGTTCTGTGGCGGCACCTTGGGCCTCGTCTCCTGTGAGACTGCTGTAAAGCAGCTCTAAGCGCAGGCAGGGTGCCTCCGGCGGGGGCGACTGCTGCAAATGGCAGCGCTGGCGCACGGCTCGCACCGGCGCCCGCCCCGTCCCCGCCGAGAGCAGCATGTCCCGGTTTGTGGACATGAGGGTTTCTCCTTCCCTGCAGTGCCCCTGAGGCACCGGCAGGCGGGATCTGCCGGGCAGCCGCTGCCCCGGGAGCTCTGGGCTTTCCCAAATTGTCCCGCTCGCTTCCTCGTGTGACTCGCCAGACATCGCCGTGGCGTGGACATCTTCCTCGCCGTAAACCCGGCAGAGGCAGGATTTGCCAGGGCTGCTGGCTCGCTCCATCCCACGTCTCGTTGGGATTTTTCACTTAAGGCTCTGTGTGTAAGTGAGAAATCCCACGTCCCTCCCATCCCAATGGCTGCGAATTGCGGCTGAATGAGCCCACAGGTTTTCTGGTTTCCCTGTGTTGAGAAAGAGCGGCTGATAAAGCTGACTTAGGGCCGCGCCTGGTTAATGGTTAACGCCGGAGTGCAGGGCGAGAACCGTACCAGTGAAGCCCCGACACTTGCTGGAAAAGCCTTAGAAATTTCTTGAGATTAAATTTCCTTAGCCACTTCTGGTGGCCTCTTCTTCACAGGGCGACTGTGAGCTACAGGGAACTGTAGGGAATTAAAGAGAATACCTGTTTCCAAGATACCTGGAAAAGGAGTGAAATCCCCCAAAAGGTAAGGATAAATTCAGTAATGTCTGGAAATGAAGTTACCCCTGCACTTTCACCAAATAATCTGATCCAACAAATCCACATAATTTTTTAGGTATTAAACGAGTCAGTGTTTAGAAGTGCAGCATAATATGCTAAATGTAAATATTTTAATTGACATGTGCTTAAGCCAGTTTTGGTGAAATAGTGAAGAGTTCATGAAGTATTTTGAAATCAAAGCTTTGCAATTCACAACATTTTTAAGAGAAACTGTTCTTAACTGCTTCTAAAAATTGAGTCGAGGGCACTGCTGCTAAAGGGAAGCAGTCTGGAGGGGTGCAGTACCTCTAAATGATGGTGTATTAGGCAGTCTTGGAGCTGGATCCCAGCCGACAAGGTAATTTTATTAATCTTTTCAAATTTGGTCAGAAAAATGTTCTTATTTGTTTGAAAATTTTGTGCTCCTAGTCCTTGAGCTCAGTTTCATTGTAAAACTGTTACATGAAGTGTTTCCTCTTGCAGTAATCCTGTTTATGGCTTAGGGACTGGAGTGATCCTCATATGTTGACACTACAATTTTCTGTGTGTCTAAATGTGAAACAGCAAAAATTATTACAGTGCTGATGGGATTCAAAGAGCAATAAGAAGCTGAAATTGGAAAAGGAAAGGTGAAATAAAATGACAATCATCATTTACATTACAGAAATTTACTGCTTATGTCAATGGTAAATAAAAGGGAAAAAGAAGATAGTCTCATGAAAGTTCAATGAAAAACAGGTTTGCAGTATAACTGTGATACATGCTGAAAGGTTTCCTTGGGTGAGTGACACCTCAAGGAAGAGCATCCTGGAGTTCTGATGTTCAAAATGTGCATCCCCCACCAGCAACACAAAGTGAGGAAACTGGAATTTCTTGCTAAAATTGCTACAGGTTGTTTAAAGTTGTAAGAGAGTTTCTTTGACTGGTCAATTGATACACATCCATGGGAAGTTTCTGTGCTGTTTTAGTGTCTGTTTCTTACTCTGCTCCTTCTATGATGCTGTGTCCAGTTCTGAGCCCCTCAGTTTACGAAGGGTGTTGAGATGCTCCAGTGTATCCAGAGGAGGGCAACAAGGCTGGTGAAGGGCCTGGAACACAAGCCCTATGAAGAATGGCTGCGGGAGTGGGGAGTGTTTAGCCTGGAGGAAAGGAGGCTCAGGGGACACCTTATCACTCTCTACAACTGCTTGAAAGGAGTTCGTAGCCAAGTGGGGGTCGATCTCTCCAGAACAAGAAGAGACAATTGTGAGCTGCACCAGGGGAAATTTAGGTTAGACATTAGGAAAAAATTCTTCACTGAAAGAGTGATTGGGCATTGGGATCGTCTGCCCAGGGAGATGGTGGAGTCACTATCCCTGGACGTGGCATTCAGTGCCATGGTTTAGTTGATGAGGAGATGTTAGGTCTCAAAGGTCTTTTCCAATCTAGTTCATTCTGTGATTCTGCAAAGAACCGTTCATCTCATTCTTCTGAGACACAAAAAAGGTATATTTTTCCAATCACAGATAATATATTGTGTAATCGGAAAAATACATGGCCAACACTATTTCATTATTGCTAAATGGAAAAAAAAAAGTCCAACCTATAAAACAAACTCAGTTTACTTCCATCATATCCTAATCCCAGTCCTGTGACCCATCTCAACCAAGTCTGTTGCCTCTGCATGTCCACTGTCCTCCAGTGTTCCTCTGATGAATGTCTCCCCATTAAGCCAGTCTGTGCTGATCATATTTTTTTGTCCTAGCAATGATGTCTTTCCTGTAGAAAATGTTTGGAAGGAAACAACTGTTTTGTTGTACGTTTTTCACCTTCTTTCTTGATCCTGTGTGGATTGTATCGCCATCTATTCAAAACCAAATGAATGAACAGGAGAAGAAATATTATAGTAAATAGTCATTTCTTGGAAAGTAAATTGGGATTTTAGTGTTAGGCTCTTTGTCAGAGAGCTGGCGAGAGCACTGTATGCTTAAAAGGTTGCTCTTACAGTTTAATATTAAATAATACTATACCATTCCCCCTTCTTCCCCCCACTCCCCACTTGTTTTGAAAGATACATTTGGTTTGAAAATTCAGGGAAAGTTTGCTAAGCTTTGTGAAGATATAAATAGAAATTAGGTTTATCTTTTCTGGTTGTATGTTTTCAGAGGAATTGGGTGGTTTACTTGGAGTCAAATGTAATTTAATGTTATTGTTCTTGTGTTATGTCAGACATGTTACTTTATTCTTGAATTTATTTTTTACAGCTTCAAAGACAAACAGAGAGATTTGGTCACTAAGAAGTTGATGACTGATGCAAGGATTAATGGCAGCACTTTTTTTTTTTTTTTCATTTATTCTCCCTCAGTGAAGTGCCATGCTGTGAGTCTCAGTGTAGGAACATGGGATGACTTGAAGGCAAAGATGTGACTCCAGTACTGTGTCACCTATCAAAACAGCCTCTGTAGAGGATGTATCTCCCCATCTGTTAGGTTCAGCCTATCTTTGAAAGACTGGATATGAAGCAGAGAGGTTGGGAAGGTTTTGAACAGAGATAAGGTGGAAAGGTTTCAGTCACTGAAAGGAGTATGAGGAGAGAGAGGACATGGGACTCATCTGATCTTAACACTGGAGGCAATTGAAGCCATAGTAACAGCAACTGTGCATTCCAGTAGAAGCTGGAATATGTATAACCCTAAGTCAGGGTTATTATTAGCATTTCAGAGTTTCAAGCCAGTCGTGCCAAACTTGGGTTTGTGACATTCCTTATGCTTCAGAATTTTTTTTTTTTATATATACCAAGTACCATCTACTGTCTGATTGCTAGGGCAACGTCAAGCACTGGTGTCAGCAATACTGGCATATAATTTGGAGTTCACTTTACAAAAAGGAAGGGAATAATCTCTTCCTGCTCAGTAGACAGGATGTAAGTAACAGACTAAAATTGGTGGAAAAAGAGGTCCTAGGAAAAAATGCACTGGGGTGTATTGTTTAGGAAGGCTATAAATTCAGCATCAGAGTAATGCTGCTGCGAAGTCGGTTATAACACCTCCCTGTGTTTTGGCCTCACTTGCACTCAGCTATGCTGTTGACAAACTGTTTCATTTAAATGAATGAACCTCACAGTTTTTAGATTTTCTTTTCTCTGACACATGACAGTGCAGGTACAGTTAACATGACATAACAAGAGGGAAGCATCATTACTGTGACTGCTTAGTCATGCAAACAGCAAGATGAGAAATTAGAGATATACTGCATATGGTGCTTTCTGCTTTTAAAAACAATCTGAGCTCAGAGAAATAGAAAGGATCCAGCTAATCGTAGAACCAGCTATATGAATTTCAAGGCAAATACACATTTCCAGACACATGGGACAAGCTGAAGACTGCTGAAGTGCCAGCATGCTGGGAGAATGGCTGGCAGACACCTTTTCATCTCGGACAATACCCTAAAGGAAATGGCCTTTCAGTGTGGCAGATATTGTCCCTTTCTGTGCTGCTGCTTTAAAGGGAGGGAGAGAGAATGAATGCAAAGGATTTCAGAGGAGGTGTCATTTCTTTAACGGCATCCTGTGGGTGCATTATCTTGCAGAGACCTTTTTCTTTGTCTCTCAGTCTGATTAGCACATGTCTTTGTGCAGTTTTAAAATGCTTGGACAGTTTTCCCTGAAGAAATACGTGTGCCTCCCAGCAGTTTTAAATTGCTCTTGATATGTTTGATATCCTTATACATCTGCAAACCCATCAGAATCTTGCTGAGTTCTTGACTGTAATTCTTCCTGTGGTAATTATATTTTCTGAAGTTTTAACCATACATGATGTGAAAAAGTGTTTCCTTCTGTCTGTTTTTAATGTGCTATCTTTAATTTCCCAGAGTTGTCCCTCTTGGGCTTTTAGAATTTGAAAAACAGGAAGAAGTTCTTTGTCTTCTCCCTGTACTTTTTCGTTCACTTATCCTTTCCTTGGTTTCTCTCATATTGTTCTGTTTTCAAAGCTAACCATGCCCACTCATTTGAATCTTCCCCAGAGAACAACATAAGTGCCTTTGAAGAGAAATCTTCTCTTATTCTCCAGGACGGCACTGAAGTCTTTTTGAAAGTGCAAATCTGAGAGAATACTGAATATTCGGGAAATGTTCCAACAATTGATCAAAAGTCACTAGAATATTTTTCCTGTAATTCTCCAGCTTGTTCTTAGTGGATCCAAACTTCTTGCTATTCTTGATCATGCTACCTACTAAACAGAGTTTTTCATCCAAAAGTGCCACCAAGATTGGTTAGACTAAGTTTGACCCTTAAGACTTCTTAACCCTCTCTGTATCCTGCATTACTTCAGATTATTTGTACTGAGCTTCCTGCAACTCTGTACTGACTATTCAAGATGTGACATTCCTAGCTCTCCTCCACAGTTCCTATGGCTGCATCTTTAATAGGAAAAAAGAAGAGGGGGGAGGGGGTATGATGGCATGGTGGAGTGATATCCTTTCACTACAAGTTTTTGTATCTCGCAAATATAAAAGCCCCCAGGTATTGGGGCTTTAGTGTATTTTAGGCAGCTGAAGTAGAGGACTCTCAGACCTCCTTGGCAGGAACTTGGTGGTGAAGATGGGACATAGAAAGAATGGACCAGGAGGAATGCTTGCTGTATTGATTACTCATCATCTCCCATCAGGTCTGAGATGGGAGATGATGAATAATCCTGTACTCTAACAAAAGATAAACTAATATCTAAGAGAATTTGTGGGAGAGAAAGAGGAATATTTTGTGTATCTGTCTTATGAGGACAGGCTGAGGGAGGTGGGCCTGTTCAGTCTTGAGATGAGACACATGAGAGGGGACCTCATTAATGTGTATAAATATCTGAAAGGAGGGTGTCAAGAGGATGGATCCAGGTTCTTCTCAGTGGCACCCAGCAATAGGACAAGAGGCAATGGGCAGAAACTGATGCACAGGAAGTTCCACCTGAATAGAAGAAAGAACTTCTTTCCTGTGCAGATGACTGAGCATTGGAACAGGTTGCCCAGAGAAGTTGTGGAGTCTCCCTCACTGGAGTTATTCACAAACCATCTGGACACAATCCTGTGCCATTTGCTCTGCGATGACCCTGCTTGAGCAGGGAGGTTGCACCACATGACCCACTGTGGTCCCTTCAAGCTGACCCATTCTGGGATTCTGTGGTCTGTTGCCCATGGTTATTGACACATACTGAAGGTGTTCCATAAGGTGATCATATTTTCTGCCCAAGTATAAAAAACCAGCTAATTTTACGGATTTTGCATTGCAAGTGGAGACACCCACGGAACAAAAGAATTGATTTTTGGAAAGAAATTATGGCTGGAAAATAACTTTTTGAAACATCTCTCATGGAAAGTAGAAACTAGGAAGGTGTTACTTGCATCTTCATATTAAATAGTAAAAGTTTAATAATTAAAAGCAACTTAGTGATGATCTTAATCTACGAGGAAAATCCCTTCATATCAGTAAGTTTCCAAAATAATGTGTAAATAAAATTTAATATCTCAATGTAGAATCAGAAGAAATACTTGATTGCGAGAGCTTGAAAACCTCTTCATGACTGCTTAACACTATTATCATTAAGGACCAATGATAAACTGGCATACAAAGTCAAACTTCATAACAAATGTAGATACAGAACTATAATTGCCCAGAAATAGAAGTCCTGAGACCAAATACATTTTTTGGTATTCATTTGCTTTAATTAACCACTTCAACTGATTAATTCAAACTAACCTATTGAGCAATAGAAAGCATTTGTGAAGCTTTGTTAACCATAACAGCATAAGCCTAGCTTTGGAGGAATGTGCACACTCAAACAGAAAGCATTTTGCACCCCAGCTAGAGTGCCAGTACAGGCATCCCCAGGCAGCCACCAGCCAGCAGGAGGGCCCTGGCCTGAGCCAGCCGGAGAAACCAGCAACCTCTGACTGGATGCACACGTTACACATACTGCTGTGGTTTTCCTTTTTAAATGTTTTTTTAGCATTTTAATCTTTTTTTCTTATGGCATAATCTTTTGTTTCTTCACCATTCTTTTCCCTCCAAGGAAATTTATATTTAATGTTGGCATCTGTTGCTAGAATCCTTCTTTTTATCATCATACTAGATTTATTTAATTATTTAGCCATACATTCCTTGTTTGTTGAGGTTAATGACATACAGAGTTTATTCAGGTGGGTAGGGAAGTACATGCTTTATATATGTTAAGCGTCTCTTACAAGATCTTTTCAGACTCTCAGAAGTCCTTTATTGGCTGGTTGCTAACGTGACAGGTGCCTCACATGCTTTCTCTCCTGTTTTCTGTTGCCTTGCACGTGCCAGGATTTTTTCTTGGCACTGCTCATGGAGGCGACGACTTGACTCCTCATTTGCCTGCCCTGACAGCTCTTAAATGGGCCCATATTGTGCCATTCTCTTTGGGTACCTGGAGACCAGGTACAAAGGTGTTGATTCCTGAGCAAGTATTGCAGGACCACATCCTGAGGCCTGCCACACCTGCCAGGATAGGGGCTGGTTGTTGTGCTAGGCTGCTGAAAATGACATTCGTTATAATGAAAAGTTTAAATTCAAAAAGTAAAACCCAGAGCCTTGCAAATGTGTCTTGTGCTAATGAAAGATAAGGCACAAAAAATAGAACGCATTATTATGATTGTATGTAAGTGTGAGGATTCTCTGTAGCTGCATCAGCAGCTCAGCTAGTTATAAGGCTGATCTCAAGAATATCTGCCCACGGCACACAACTGTTGTGTGAATTCATGCCCTGGGTTGTTCTTACGCCTACCTCTGCCTCCTCCTTTTTCAAGGTTATTGATACATATTTCTATTGTACATCCTAATGAGTATGTTCCTGCCTTTGGGTGATTTCCATTCTAGCTCTATCCAGAAATCTGAGATGCAAACATTTTTTGTCTGTTTAATTTTCCTTTTTCTAAAAAAAAAAAAAAAAGAGAAGCATTTTTTTTTACCATTGCAGTAATTTGTTACCATGTTGACTGCTGTTCTGTTCAGCCCAGTAATTACTTAATTGCATACTAGTCCTTAAATGACTTTAAGATTGAGTGGTGAACTACTCATTTGCTACTACTGTGGCTTTCTCACATGTTTCTTTTCAAGGTTAAAAAGGAAATAAGACAAAAAATGTCAGTCTTCTTTGCTACAGCTTTTGCTTTATTCTGAAGGTTCCTTTGCACAATGGTTTTTTAACTTTTCAAGAGCAGATTTCTTACGCTTTTGAATATATATTTCTTAAAAATACATTGTACCCTTTTGGAGCAAAAATTTTCCATGTAATACCTCTTTATGAATAGTCATTTAAATGCAGATAAATTTGGGCAAAATTTCATAGCTGGCGGAACAAGTGAGATATTAAAGGTAGTATAGGGAAGCCAGTGTTATTAATCTTACAAAATAAAAAATGTTATTACAAATAAGTACTTACTGTGTGTTAGTGCCTTCTTTCTCACCTTTTCTTATTTATCCTGCTCTTGATAATGGCTGTTAAAAAACCCCACTTTTTGGTTACTGTTTTATTTAGAAAATCATCCCTAATTTGAATGTTTCATTGGTTTTGAAACTTAAAATGATCTTGATGTTCTGCAGATTCTTTGGTGGACCTATAGGCTTGTTTGTGCTGTTTTACTAGGAAAGCCATATTGACACATCTTTAATTTATCTTGCTTGTTTTAAGGATCGAGTTCCATCACAAGAATGAGGCTATGGAGACTATTTGCTGCAAATTGCTTTTAAGTATTTTTTTTTAGTGTACATATGTTTGGTACATAAATTGAAAAAAAAAGTTGTTTTAAGGAAGGTATTTGCTATTCTGAAGTGTTGAATGTTATTACATCATCATAATTATTGCAACATAATTAGAATACAAAGATTATCATATCTAGTACAGCTGACCTTGCTGCCAGGTTCTGATTTGTCATCTTTTTGTGGTTTCTACCGCTCAACACAACTCCATGTTAGAAGTGAATCCAGCACTTGTTTTCAGGAGAGGATTAGGGTTTTTTTTAAAAAAAAATACAGTTCCTACAGACAACTGGTAGTTACTTTAGCAACAGAAGCCTCTGATAAGTAGTGGAGATGTTTTGAAATTGCTAAGATGATGAATCAAAATTGATTGTATCCAAAGCAGGCTAAAACATTCTTTTGCTCAAGAAAAGTACCTGTTAAAGGAAACTGGAAGGAAAACAGAACATAGACATAGAAGCACCATTCATTTATTTGAAAAACAGCAGGAAGGTTGTCTTTTCAACCAAACAGGAAATGTTATGAATGTGAATGGCTTATTCAATAGATATTTAACAGGACAAACATAAAGAGATCTATGAAATAGGTAGTGCTACATGATGGAGTGTAACTGAGCTGTGAGTACAAGAAGTTGTGTCCTCTGCTGTAATTTGTACATCATTCCCTGCTTCACTACACAGTGCCTCTACATTCCCATTTCGATCCCAGGTACAATACTCACCCCATTTTTCACAGAAGAAAAAAATTGGTTTTAGATGCCTGGTGAGGATGTGAACAGCTTCACTGTAAGAAAACCCACAGCTCCACCTATCTCTATTTCAAATTCAACAGGCAGAACCATAGCAAATGTTTTGAGTCTTAACACAGGTTCTGGATCCCTTATTCCCCAATCTTCTTCCACATGCTAGTTGAGGATGCTTCTGGTCACCTTGTCATCACAGTTTTACAGCTTGTCTTCCTGGATAGCAGCAGTAGCAGCCAGCAGAGCTGAAAGCTGCAGAGCTGAAGAGAACTGTATTGTCTTGATCATCCAGAAATACTGCCAGGCTTTTTGTGACAGCTTGCTATTCTAGGATTGGTAGAAACCAACTCTTCTTTGTAAGTATCCATTGAATATAGTGTAACACTATTTTTCATGCGATTTTTTTCAGTGAATGGGAAGTAAGGAGATCATGTAGTTCATCCTTTGTTTAACATCGCTCTGAGTTTCCTTTATCTTAGCAGTGTTGCAGGATTGGAATGTGGTTGATATACATTGTACTCACAGCTGAAGAATCTTGAATTAGGCTTTTTTTTTTAAATATAGTAAATTAATTTCCACAGTTATTTTTCTTGAAGACTACAGTCACATAAAATGTAGACCTAGGTTGTATAAGTTTATTATTGTTTAAGATAAAGTAAATAAATCATAATTTTGATGAAAGATTAGTGTGATTTTACATGCTGAGCATACATATAAAGAAAGAAAATAAACAAACAATGTAAAATATTAACTGCTTTTAAATAATTCACAAGTCAGAGAATGTAGATACATAGCAATTTTCTTACTTTTTGCTGTAATGGGCAACAATAATAGATTTAGACTGGTGTGTTGTTGAAAGAGAGAAACTGAAAACTTCTGCTGAATTCTATCCTCTAGAATTCAGCAGAAGCTATGGGCAGGTAAGTTATCTTGCTTCATTATTATTTTGCAATGTATGCAGCATAAAATGTGGTAGTGATTTTCCTTCTCTAAGCATAATTTCACACCAGTCTGTGTTCTCTGAGCACTGAAAAACAGTGAAAAAAGACATTTCTTAACCACTTCCTGCTGACAAAAGTTACCCTGGTAGTAGAGGGGGAAGAGATGTCTCCTAAGACTATAAAGATCAAGATCACTCCTAAATAAAAGAGAGTGCTTTTTTAAGAGTTGGCAGGAAGGAAGAAAACAGAAATCTCAAAAGTTCCAAAACTTTCCTAGACTGTCTTTCAGAGAACTATGCAGAATATCAGAATGCTGTAAAAAGTGGTTTGCTTCTAGACTAGCACCATCTGACCTCAGCACAGAGAGGTTCAAAATTTGTGCCTCTGACCAGAGGCCAACACTGCCAGAGTTCTGACGGAGGGTGCTGCCACTTTAAACCTGGCCTAGATTTAGGCTGTTTGGATTCCAAATCCAGCTGGAGCCAAATGTGGTAGCACAGAAAAATAAGCTGGAAGAGAACAACCCTTTGTAGCAAAATATTTTATGGAAAATTCCTCTCAGAACTTACCCGGAATTTCACAGCATATGGCAAAGACTTGTGTCTGTACTTGAGAGCAAGAGCTTGAACTAAGGCCTCTGACTACAAATGTAGTGAATACATTGGACTGTCCTTCTTACTTAACTGCATGTCTCTGCCAGTAAATCCTGGCTAAATGAGAGCCTGTCTCTCCTAATGATAATGTGGAAGCTGTGATTATCTGAGGTGTGGAAATGAACAAGATCATAAGGAGAACAGATGGCAAGCAGTTCTGCGTGGGGAGATGGCTGGCTGCACTGTGGTGAAGCTACCTGCAGCAGCTTAAGTTGTTATCTTTCCTGGCTCACTGTTTTCCCTCCTAGCTGGAGATGATTGCCTTTCCTTTGGAGTTGGCAGGATGGAGCATGTGAACACTTGGTGGCCCTGTCACCTAATGTCACAGGGACAGGCAGAATCTTTTAGGGATCGTTGGTAGGATGAGAATTTGCCACAGGACTCTAGGTACAATTAGACCTTTATTACTACAATTAAACATTTAATTTTCAGCATAGTTTATTGTTATCTACAATTTTTAGGATTTAGTGTAGTTTATTCTTGCACAGTTTTCATGAATTATACTTTCAGTTAAGCAAATTTTCTAGTAATGATTGTAGCTTTCTTACCATCTAGAGTCTTTAATTACCTACACTTTTAGTCACTTGGACCCACTGCAAATTGTGTCAAATTCTTAATAATCAGTGCATGATACAGTAATCATAATCTGGACTCAGACTTTACCCAGGAGAACATGATTCACTCTGTCTTCAGAGGAAGAAGACAGCAGTGGCTGTGTCCCAGACCACTGGGTGATCATGGGTTTTGCTGTCCAGCATCAGGACTTGCAGGTGTTTGATTTTATAGGCAGTATCTCATGTACTGTTACATTTCTGTGTTCCATAACAGGTGTCACCACATCCTGGTAGCAATCCTACATGGGCAAATAGTTTTTTCACTGTGCTGACAGAGGATCTGGCTGATCTGTAATGGGGGTCATCACATCTTGGTGACAACTACAGTGTTGAAAAGGGGAAAAGAGAAGGAGGTGATATGGGACCAGCACACTGACAGTTATAACTGTTTGTCTTAGGAAATGGCGTTGGTTATGCTAACCATATTACAGGGAGTCAGGAGCAGGGTCACATGGCTACAACAGAAAGACTCATCTTAGTGAAAATCCATCTTCCTGCACTCAAGCAGGTGGGCTGTGTACACATATCACTCCCAGCTCTGAGGCAAAGACAATAACCCAGAGCAGAAGGGAGCGAACAGTACCTTACTCCATGCTTCAGCTGTGAATGTGTGTCCATGACCAGGGAGACCTGTGCATGTGGAAGATCCAGTTCCCACTCAGTTCTCTGGAGCTCTCGTTTTGGGGTATTTGGGTAGTGGGTCGACTCTGACTGGATGCCAGCACACAGCAAAGCCTCTCTGTCGCTCCCCTCTGCAGCTGGACAGGGGAGAGGAAATGTAACCAAGGGTTCCTAGGTTGAGATAAAGACTGGGAGAGATCACTCATCAAATATCATCGGGGCAAAACAGGCTCAAATTTGGCATATTAATTGAATTCATTAGTAACAAAATCAGAGCAGGATAATGAGAAGTAAAATAAATCTTTAAAACACATTTGCCCTCGCCCTTCCTCCTTCCCAAACTCTACTTCCTCCTTCCCCAGCGATGATGGGAGACAGGGAATTGGGCCTATGGTCAGTTCATCACAGGTTGTTCCTCCCACTGCTCAGGGAGAGGAGTCCTTCCCCTGCTCCAGAATGGGGTCTCTCCCACAGGAGACAGTCCTCCATGAACTTCTCCAATATGCTCTATTAAGCATAAAGTCTCCTGAAGCTTTGCATTGGTCTTTTCTGGAAAGGTGCATGTGTTAGCACAGACTGAAGGGGAGCCAAAGACACCTTTGCAGAAAAGCTGACAGGGAAGAAGGGCAAGAAACACTGGTGTGATCCCTTGCCATAGTACTTGCTGTAATCTCAGACAGCTGGGCACCAACATGCTCTTTATGAAGAGACTCTAGTGATGTTCTCATCCTTTCAAGAATGACTCAAGTCTGATAGTAGTGGCAAATGCTTTTCAAGCTTATTGCAAATAGAGCATGGTAGTGCATGGCCCTCGTGACAAGGCATTAATCACAGTCAGTGACAAACTACCTTCTCAACCAAGCATTGTGTTCTTTCATATGTTTGTAAACAGTGATGCAAACAAATCACTTGCTCAAAACAAGCACTGCTTGTGTTCCCTCTGTATCTCAAGCCATCTTTGTTCATTGTGCCTCACCTGGTCTTTTCATCCACACGGGGATTATTCCATTCATAAACTAACTGCTCAAACTTGCTTTTCTAACATGAGGTCTTCACAGCACATTTAAGGCCTCATAGCAGTTCATGTATCAGCCACAGCTTCTGTGAAGCTCACAGTAGTCAATGCTTGAGAACACCCTCTCTGTGAGCAATACATGGCTGGACGAGTGCCCTGGCAGTGCCTACGCCCCTAGGTAAGCACATCTCAGCTCACAGCAGAAGCTATTCCTATCTCTGTATTGGAAGAGTCTGCCTACTGTGATTGCAGCCTGCTCTCACTGTCTCTGTGACTCTTCACAGCCTGTCAGTTTTTCTGTTGACACTTTTTCAGTTCATCACAACCTCTCTTTTCTGTAGGCTTGCTTCCATAAGAGTAATATGCTCAGGCTGCCTCGAACCAGCAAATGGTACATTAACTCCTCTGAAACTGTGTGTATGAGTCTGTGTCCATGTTCACTTCGTTAGCAGTTCCTTTTTTTCCTTCTTTGGTTTACCTTCACATGTTCACACAACCAGCAATAGGAACTGAACAGGGAAAACAAGTCACACATAAAATATTTATGAAAAAAGAGGATAGTTACTTTCCCAGTTTGTCAGCTCTGTCTCAGATTCATCTCCTGGCTAATCTGCTGCAAAGTCTACTTATGTTCTGCAGGAGACTTAGGTTTTATCCTCATACATTGAGAGTAATCCATCTATTTGTGTCTGAAGGCTTTATTTAATTCTTACTTTCTTCCAAAGGAAATACACCCTTTGTTTTAATTAGAAAATTGCTAGTTGCACATTTTAGCTAAAATACTCTCTTCTTTCTTGTCTCATCTTTATGCTTATGCAGATTTGGACCTTGTTGACAAAACATAAAAAGATTTTGCATTCCGTTCTCATTTGTTTGTGTTTCTTTTACCTTCTCGTAGATAATTTCCTGTTACTAGAATTTTTACATTAGTGAAAGAATATATTGGAGGGGGAAAGAAGAAAATGGGGTTCTACTACTGTTCTCTTTTTGAAGGAGCAACTGCAAGGAAAACTGGAAAAAATGCCTGCAGTTTCCAAATAGCATCCTTAAACTACAGACACAGAGTAAACCAGATACAACAAACCAGTGGGTTTTTTTATGCATAGGCAACAGTGTCTGTTCCTTTGACACCAAATGTGGAAAACAGGCACAAACGTTGTGCTAGATCCCTAATTAATTGTTCCAAATTATTTTCTCAATGTCTAAGATATTGAGTATATCTGAGTCAATTTAAAGCCCTTCACATTACAGCTCAGAACAGATTTGTTCAAATGTTAGGCTCAGTGAACTGCAGCACAAACACATCTTCATCAAATTTAGTACCTAGACCCACACCATAATGCTAGCATGAGAAGAGTGTCAGGCTATTCAGGTGAGGGAAAAACAAAGTTGAGAGTAGAGCCATCTAATCATAACTGGACTAAAAGACTGAGGAAACTGCCTTTTCATTTCTAACCTGCATTGTACAGTGGTGGAAGAGGTGAAAGCTGTTAGAAAGTGGGTACAAACTGTTTAATCCCCTCTGCTTTGATCCATGTCTTTGCACATGGACTGACAATGGGACTGCAGTGACTGATAGCACATTGTCTGCTTCATTTTCTGGTGCTGTGCTGGAGCCTCCTGTTCAAACACAGCCTCTCTCCCACCTCATTTGCAAACCAAAGGGTTCAGTAATAAATTGGTGCCATTACTGCATGGGCACAGCATCCTTCATGTATCATCATCAGGGTTGACTTCCATGTGCAAAAACATATCGAAGTTTGTCTCTTGTTAGCTGTGAATAAGAGGTCTGTTGGGTGCTTACCAACAAGCCCCAGCCTTTAAACCTTTTGGGATCATCTGTTATTTCTCACACACTAGTATCCTGAATTTTGGAACAGTTTGGCACTAAAGGGAGGATCTCTATTCATTGTGTTTCAGCAGCAAAAGAAGTTCTCTGTGACAGAGAGAGCAGTCTGAAGGGTCTGGAACAAATTCACAGGGCCAAATCAGGTCTGACTTAGCCAGCACCTATGATAGAAAACTTAGTGATATTCATTTTGTCCACCACAGAAAGATTCTGTTAAACAAAGATTTGTGTGTTGCCAACTGTTGATGACGAGAATTATGAAATTAGTACGAGCCAGAAGAATTTCTAGAATTGTAGGAGAGACATGGAACAAGCTTTTTAGAAGGGCATTTAATTCTCCTTTTCCAGATTGCCTGTTGTACCTTCACACTTTATTTCCTTTTCCTTCCTGAGAAATTACAAAAATAAATATTTTAATGGAAAATGTGACTATTGCCTCTTCATAGCAAGCTGTACAGGTACAGCAGAGAAATAAAAATACATCAGGTGACTTTGAGATTATATTTCAGCACTGATTAAACCAGCATTTTAATACTCCGATCTTAATCTTAGTTTCCATTTTTAATTTCCTTTTGAAGTTATTTACCTTTCTCAAGCCATTTGGATGAAACAGTGAAGTGAGATTTCAGTTCTCTTTAAGTTTACTAGAGATGACACCAATTTTTGCACCTCTTATACCCTCACAACAAATTTTGAATTTTCAGCCTTTTCAGTTAAATTCAGGGAGAAAGAAAAAAAAATAGGAAGTGTCCAAAACACTTGTTTACCTGTGGAGTCCCAATATGCCCAGTTTGTAACCCTGTACACTCAGGAGTTGATTTGAGGTGGAAAACATCTCAGAGGCTGTGGCAACTGACTCTGGGATTTCTTGATGCTTTTCAAGATTGCAGACCAATCATTACAGCAGCCGACCCAGACACTGGAAATGCAAGTCAGATTACAGAATAACATCTGGCACAAGTGCAATGACACCAGCAAGCTCACCTGGGGAGTTTAGGTCCTGGTTTTATTTCGAATAGGCTCTTCCAGAATTGTAGCAGAGCTGTCACTGCTCTTGTAACAATAGAAGAGCAAACACAGCCATAACAGTTTTAAAAAGCTGTGACTTTTTCCTCCTTCACAAAAGGTTGTCTGTAACACTGCAGTGGACTGGAGACTGGTCTGAGAGCAGTGGCTGTCCCAAATCTGCCACGCTGCCTGGCTATAAGCTGTTTAGGACTATGAAATGCTGATAATATTTTTTTTTTAGATTAACTTGACTGAAGTAAAAATGACAGGAAGTCACCTGGATCCATCTAGGAAAGAGAACTCCACATAAAACTTCTAGAAAAGGAAAACAAATCTTGAACACTTAGAACTGCTTATAAATGTACGTATGATTAAAGAGAGAAACTGGAAAAAGTTGGATAAAGCTTATCTGGGGATGTTAATTCCACAGCTATATACCTGCTCAGAGCTTGCAGTCACTTGAGTGATACTTCAACCGTATCTGTGTTTCTTTCCTGGCAATAATATTTCACAGAAGTGGATCAAAGCACATGCTTTTACTGCAGCAGCTGCAGCAGAAATGTCCCGGAGCGTGCAGCACAGACGGGGAGCATGTGATCAGACACTCACTGCTAATGAACTTGTGAATGAATTCCCTGGAAGAAAACACACAGCACTACACCGTTAACCTAGGCAATGGCTGTGTCTCGGTCAGATTCTGCTGCCTTTCGGGGAGCTTTCTTTGCGAAGTATATTTTGGAGGAGCTGTGGGAGGAGGGGGAGATGCTGCTGCTGCACGTTCAGTGCAAAGCCCGTGGCTGTGATAGGCTGAAGGGACATGGATACTCTGCCTATGTATGCTGGCAACTGCATCCTCTCTGCTTTATAGCTGTCACAGAGGAGCAAAGAAAGGCAGTGAGAAGGGCAGGGTAGAAGGAAAAACCTTACCAACTCGCTGTAAGTAACATTCTTTGTCCTTTAGGCTTTATGGTTATTAAATTCAAGTAGGTACATTTGGATTAATGCAACAATTGGTTATGGAGACTGGGAGCTCAGTTAATAAACAGCCAGCTTGTGTTATTTTAGGGATAGTAATAATAAAAGGAAGCATTTATTTTTAATCTAAGTTTGCACAATGTAGTGTGCACCTCTTGTTTTGTGTTTGCTTGTTTTTACATCTGGTGTACGTTCAGCTGTAACTATTTATATACATTTATGCAGAATCCCATGTATACAAAAGTTTGTACCTTGTCTTTCCAAGTACAGCAGTGCTTGCAATAAAAAAGCAGAACTTGAGAAATTCTCTGCCAAATATTCTGAATGATTAAATTATTATAATTTATGATAAATTAAATGCATGACTTTTTAGGGTGAAGTTTTCCTCAGAAATGACCCTTTCCCATCACTCTAGTAAGACCTCAACAGGGAATATTATGAAATTGCAGACTCTGTGCCAGTGACAGTAAATGAATACAGCCAGCGACTTCTGGAAAATGTAATTCATTAAATAGAATGTAGGGACTGTAACATGTACTCTTAATTCTTGATTTGTTCAAAGGTAGAAGTACAGATCCAGTTCCTTTTCACTCGTGCTGAAATGAAATTCATCCTTCAGCCCTTTTTCTGGCAGTATGCTATTGCCAGCAGGGGAAGTTCAGCTTAACAGTGGCAACAGCTGCAGAAACCTTCAGTTGAGTTCAGTAGCAGGAAGTTCTCTTGGCTTCAGTGGTGTCACTGAAGCACCATGAGCCCTAAATTCTGTTTAGTTCTGCAACAATCAGTTGGCAGAATAGAAAATGCATTTGACTCCTGTATTGGAAAGAGACACAGTTACTACTTTTTTTTGAGCAAATACAGCTATCAGTTTTAGGTGCTACTAATGTGTCTACTAATGCATTTGTCCTGTCCTTATTTATAAACTGGAGCTGCTAAAAGATTTTATTTTGGTAGCTGTTGTTTATTTTAGTTTGATGAACTGGAGAAGAGGCAGACATAAAATTATAATGCATCAAATAGACCTCTCTCCTCATTTGTTCTGCTTTTCCTCTTTTCCCTCATTTTTCTCCTTTTTCGTATTTTTCCTCTTTTTCTTTCTCATAATGAATTTCCTGGTAGCATTTAGATATATTTTACGTTTATATTTAGTAAATACGAAAAAACCCACTCAGATTCTAAAAATATAGACAATACTTTTTAACAGAAATAATGAATAAGCTGAATGTTATCAATGTAAAATTATACCTATAAATATCTTTAATAATTACTTGCGTGTAAACTACTCATCTGTATGGTTCAGTTTCAGATAAAGTAGAAAACTGCTTGCAAATGAACATATGCAATCTAAAGACTAGCAACAATTTTTGGTAACTTCACTAAAATAAAATGTGGCTATATTCTAATTTCAGTGCACTGAGGTAGAAGGAGTAGTTTAAAAAAAGCAACAAAGGATATGTCAACTTTAGATTGTGTAGTGTACTTGTCCTCTGACAAATTACAGCAAAATCAAAGACCAAGGAGTTTATATATGAATAAATAAAAAAGATACACTGATATAATTTAAGGTTTAACATGATTTTTCTTGGTTTTACCTGCAGTTTAGAGCAGAACTCAATCTTCACCAGTAAAGCAGGATTTGATCTGAAGTATGAAGTGGTGACAATAGTCATTGATTCTTGCTGGGATCAAAAATGCTCAGTCAAAATATATGCTTGGTAAAATTGTATTTTATCAATCAGAGTGAGGCTTTCAATGAATTTGCATACAGGCTGCTCACAGTGTGGTAGAGGTTGATAGTTAGGCAGGGCACCTCCTGAGAAGCTGTGCTTTTCTCACTTGGGGTTCAGCTAGCAGATACTGAATATGCTGAAACTCATCCTGAGAGGTGTGGGATCTCTGAAAGCATGGAGCCTTTCTCACTCTTTAGGGGCCTTCAAGAAGATAGACCACTATTAAATACTTTAGAGAGAGGCTTAGTTTCTCTGAAATTTCCGTTTAGTTTTGGAAACTTGACTTGCATTATTTTGCAGTTTAAGTTCCTTCAAGTTAAGTGGATATTTTGAGTGCATGCAGACTGCAACACTCGTCCCTTCAGAAAGTACAGATTCTCTCAGTGTTTTCATTTTAAACCCCAAGGCCTGAGTTGTCTGAAGTATTTTGCTTCTTAGAAGATCCCTGTATTTTTAAAATATACTGGCATAGAGGGAAGATCTCTCCCTATGCATTGTGTTGTTGCATTGTACATGAGTTTTATGTGCATGCAAGAGGTACAGATATTCTGTACTGGTAGAGAGGTAAAGTAATTTGCATTTTGATAGTACTCACTGGTGAGCATTACAAATGTCTGCTGGAGATGGCTTCCATAGCAAGTAGTACTTTCAAGCAGATGAAGTGAGATCTGTAGCGAACAGTTCAGGAAGAGAATAAAAATAGGGATGAAAGTGTAAGTGGGTCTTGTCACTCACAGAAGAACAGATATAAAATAGGAGGTGAGAAGGATGACCACTGTCTTCCTGCAAGGAGTATGCCTTCATAGTTCCCCCATGAGATATGTATATTACTGTAGGTATGGAATTTTCAGGGAAGGACTTTTAGAAAGGAAGATGCACGAATAGAAAAAAAGTTGATTTTTAATTTCTTGGTATTGTCTTTGGAGGAAGGAAGAATTAAATACTTTGCTTCAGATTGAAGCAGATTGACATATTTCACTGGATCAAAGTGAATTGTAAGAATATTAGAGGTTAAGTAAATACTAGTTCATATCAATTTCTAACACTGCAACCACTGCAACACCTTTGAGGTGAAAGGCTCAACCTTCGATTCTTAATGCTTAAGCTTCCTGGTTCAGTTACTTCTTCCATGCTAAACAGTGGGTTTCCCCTGTAATTTAATTCTTTACCTGAATTTTGCTATTGCAACAGTGATTTATGACAGAAGCAGGGCAGCCAAAACAATGTTAGGATGAGCCAGTGGACCTCCCATTCTTGGGAAGAGGTAGAGTTAGCCAATGACAAAAAAGATCTCAGTCATTATACAAAATGTGTATTTTGTCAAATTGAGTTCCATAGCAATAGACTGAAACCATGGAATGTGTATCTGATATTTAGATATAAAATTTATTTGCATATCCTGATATCCAAAAAGAACTTTGTCCAAACTTCTAATAATAAAAATGACAACAAATTATATCAGCATACTGTGTAGCAACAAGATGATGTAAATGTTACTTGTAATACAAATTTCAGGTAAAAAAAAAATTTAAGCGGTGGAAAAATGGTCACAAGCTATGTTCTGGTAATATGATAAGGTAAATTCATTTTTTTCTGCATATTTGTGAGCTGTTTTGAGCTTACACACAAGATGGTTTAATTTATGCCATATGATTTGTATTTTAGGAAACAAGTGATCCACAGAAGTTTTTATGTTAAGTGGTGCCCTATGTTTGATTACTACGAAGTAAAGCTGGAGAGGAGTATAGTGATGCTCTTACGCAGTGATACTCTTACCTGCCTTGATGCTGTGCTTAGGGTTCACTGGAACCACAGATGTGGAACGGGATACTTAGCACAACTGATCCGTGTATATAAGGTCTGTAGGAATAAGTGTAGCACAGTGGTGAGCAACAGGAGTGCTGGAAACACCAGTCCTCATGCTCTGAGTCCGTTCAGTCTCAGGCATCTCCCACTAATTTGTCAGTTGTGTTAAATTCTTTTTTTCACAGCTTTCTTCTCTGAAACCAGAGGAAAAAAATAACAGATTACCTCATGCAAGTTATTTAGAGCATGCTATAGCAATGAACCCATGAATGAAGTAGCATAAAAGAAATAATAATAGCATAAGTTAAGGCTTAAGTTAGAGACACATTGAAAAAGAAGTGCAACAGTACAATATTTAGATTTCTTCTGGCAAAAATATCTAAACCAAAGAATGGAGCCTTGGGGTGTAATTAGATTGCTGCCACAGAGATGCATATTCATTGCTGCAGTTCATGCTGATTTCTTTAGAAAGTTTATTAAAATTTTGAACAGTGAACAAAGATGTGTTAAATAAAAATGCACATAAGATTTGGGTGTATGGATGAAATTGAATCATCCTGATTTTAAAAGAGTAGAAACAAAACTGCTCGCTTAAATGCAGCTTTTTAAAAGGGAGGTGACACACAAAGCTCACTGGACATTCTAAGGACTGTAATGACCACTGGTAATGTATTTCCAGCAACTTAGTAGCAAGATATGAGAAAGGTCCTAATACCCCTTTATTAAAGGCATAGGCAGAGACAAATAAATAAATTTACATAATAGTTAAAGAGAATACTAAAACTCTAGTAAAACAGCAACAGGAACAGCCATTCTCTGGGGAGTCTGGAAGTCCCTACTGTGCAGATCCTTGCTCTCTCAAGTGTTTTGTGACCTACAGCAGCACCCTGCCTTCTTAAAGAGCAGCAGCAACTGCTCCACACAAATCCCAGATCCTCTGTTTGTAGCCTGTCCTGGGTTGCAGTG
>VWPU01001879.1:0-36752 GCA_013398955.1 Callaeas wilsoni | reverse complement strand
GGTGTTGGATGGGAGCTGGAGGTCATGCACATGCCCAAATCTCACAAACCACAGGAAAACAGATTTGTTAGAACAGAGATTGTCTGCAGTTCAAAGTGCCCATATCCCTTCTACATGTCCTTAATTAAGAAACTTTTCAGAGTATAATTAAAACACCAAGGCCAATATTGACTGTCTAATTAAATTCAAGGCCAGGAGAGGTAGGAATGGGTTTGTTGTAGGCCATGGGGCTCCTCCTGGTGATCTTTGTTCTGAACAGGACATCTGTCTGCAACTTTTTATTAGAAAAAAGGGGATTCTGAAATATATTTGTGCATTTAAAGTTCATAATATTTTATAGATAACCTCTTCCTCTCTCATATTATGTCTGTCTACTTTTATTTTGAGTGTTTTGTTTGATTTCTGTGTCAAAGAGCTGATGGGTACATCGCGGCTGATAAGATCCAGCTGAGATTAAAATGACTTCAGGTCTGTGGTAGAGAAGAGAACAGTTTCTACATATCGGACCTCATAAAAGCAGAAGGTATGGATACATGGTGGGTGCTGAACTCTCATTTACCCTCTCATTAGATCACGTGGGATGAGAGCTGGCCTTGGTCCAGATGCTGCAAAGGCCACTGAAATCTTTTATTGCAGCCTTTTATTGCAGCTGCTTCACTGAGGAGTCAGAGATGGAATTATCCGTGTGAAGTCCTTGCTGACAGTGTGGAATTCCTTGTGAACAGCCTCTCCTTGTCACATCAGGTGTTTGTTGCTGTCTGGGCTTTCCCCATTTGCCCTTGGCAGGGGCTGGTGTTGGGGTCCTGTGGCTGCAGCTGTGGGGGGACTTGCAGGTGTGAGGAGATGGGGCTCCCCAGAGGAGGCTCCAATGCAAGGAGCTTCACCCAAATCCACCTTGGAAAAAATACAGGTGTCTGGCCTGGGAGAGAGCTCAGAAAGCAAACCTTGGAAGCAGAGATGCATGGACTGGGCTGTGTCAAGTAGGGCAGTTTCTTATTTCTTCCTTAATATTTCAACATAAAGCATTGTAATCTTTTCTCATGGGTGTGATACGCTGTCTTGTGAAAGGCTGAGAGAATTGGGATTTTTCAGCCTGGAGAAGAGAAGCTACTGGGTGACCTAATTGTGGCCTTCCAGTACCTGAAGGGAGTTGACAAGAAAGATGGAGAGACACTATTGACAAGGCCCTGGATTGACAGGACGAGGGGGAATTGCTTCACACTAATAGTGAGTAGGTGTGGATTAGATATTAGGAAAAAAAATCTGGTGAGGCACCAGCAGAAGTTGCCGAGAGAAGCTGTGGCTGCTCCATCCCTGGAAGCGTTTAAGGCCGGGTTGGCTGGGGCTTGGAGCACCCCGGGGTAGTGGGAGGTGTCCCTGTGCCGGGCAGGAGGTGAAACTGGATGAACTTTAAGGCCCCTTTCAACCCAAACCAGTCTGTGATTGTATAATTCTGTGTGTGTTTGGTGTTTAAATAGGCAGTGTAGAGGAATATCCCAGGTTGTGTCCTCATTCTTCAGGGGGACATTAATTAACATGTTTGAGGCCAGAGTTTATGTCCTCGCCCTTGGCTGCAAGCTTTGTGATGTGGTAGGTGAGACAATGTTACAGCCCTGAGGTGATCATGGTGCCTGCTCACACCTCAGCAGCCCGCCCTGCACAGGGCAGCCCTGCAATCTTGTCATCAGGGTGCCTTACACAGCCTCCAAGGCGACATTGCAGTCACTCAGAAATTACACCGATGTGGTAGAGGGTGACATTCTTGTCATCTTGACACAATGCTGACATTAGCATCTAATTATCTTGTAGTCAATTTAACAGCACCAGTCACATCCTGTAGATCACATATTGTACCACCTTGATGAACTGAATCTCCTGGGGACATTAAATAAGTTTGGATCACCAACAATTCAGGCGATCAAGGCAGCATTTGAAGGATTCAATAAGCATGGCAGTGCTGAGCTGTCTCTGCTGCTGTGGTCTGCTGCTGTGAGGCCAGATACATACAGGGATGCAGTGGTGAAAATGAATGGAAAGGAAGACGAAGAGCTTGGGCTGGAAAACCAGACAGGAATAGCGTTACACCAGGGCCTGGTGCCCGTGGGATGTGGCAGCAGCCCTGAGAAACAGGCATGCGGGGAGCATGACACAGAACCCGACTGCGCTGGGAGGACAAGCCTGGTCATTAGCACAGTGCAATTACAGCTGACCCGACTTAAATTGCATCAGCTTCTTCCTATTGTTAGGGCCTCCCTAATTTCTCATTAACCCCAGTTGCAGTCAGGGCTATCAGAGAGTTTTTGTGTGAGTTGGTGAAACATAGCCTGGTGAAGTGGGGGGCAGGGTGATCCTTGCTGTTATCACTGGAGACCGACGGTTTCACCCAGACATCCGAGACATCACTGAGGCTGGTCAAGTAAGCGGAGACAGCAGCGAGTAGTGTATGCCAGACATTTCAACGTGAGCGAGAGAAACGATCTGTGTTAAATGCTCTGGTTGGTTATGCAGCCCTGACGCCTCCAAATTCTGCTCCTCTGAGAGGCGCTCCTTGTCTCCCACAGGGTGAATGTTACCGAGTCACTGAGCTCCTCTGGAACGCACACACGCTGCTCTAACACAACACGCTCCTCTGGCTAATGAGCACTTCTCAACAACAGCAGCTGTGAGGCTGGGTTCTGGGAGTCCAGCCACCGGGATGTTTTCCTCTATTTAATTAAATAACAGTCAACATATTTCAGAAATAATGTCTCTCTCTCAAGAACCATTTGTTGTAGGTGTCTAGTTTTCTGTTTCTCAATTACCCCTTTTTCAGAAAGCATTTCTGGTTTTGATTGATCCTCAGTTGTTATTAATGCCTTCCTGGCTGTATTATCCAGAAATGAGAACTATAAATTCATATCTCTGGATGTAATCACACCTTTATTACAGTCCATCACAGAACACACAACAAAAAACAAATGCAGCTTTACATCTCGGTATTATTCAAATGAGGTTTTTGGGTTTTTTTCATGGGTGACTTGGTTTGGGGATAGTTTTATGCATGTTCATTGTAATCACACCTATGACCTTCTTGCTTAACATTTGAGGTCACTTAAGGTAATTGCAAAATTTAGTTTTAATGACATGCATGGTTAGTAATGAATTGCATTGGCCACTCAGAGCAGTTGTCCTCATGTTATCAGTCACTGCTTAGATAGTCACAAGAGAAATCTTATCATTTTTCACAGAGACAGAGAAATAAACATTAAATTTAATTGTATGACCAAGCACCAGAGTCATAATGTTTATATGACAGTTAATGCTTTCACTACTTATCATTTCACTTATTGTTACTCTTTGAAAAGTGAAGGGTTGAACAAATAAGTAGATCTTTCTCTTCTACATATGTAAAGACAGAGTGTGATTGAGTAAGTCCACTGAAAATTTTGATTTTATATGATTTTATTATTAAAAATTTTATATTTTATATTTTATGTTCCACTAAATCATGACAGCATCTGTGTGTCTTGTTAAATGGATGTCCCTTTCAAATTTAGGAAAGTTTTCACGTATTTTGTGAGGGCTGTGTTTCAGCTGAGCCCATGGTACCTTGCTGGGCTGAGGCAGCTCCTGTAGCACATTCTTGCTCAGAGCATCCTCAGGAGCAGGCCTGACCCATACAGCTGGGATTCGGTGTGTTGCTGTGGTCTGGCAGGATTCCTGCACCCCTGATTGACACGACACCCATGAGCAATCCTGTGGGTGTCAACTGTGTTTCGCATGTCCAAAATTAGTTGTGTCTCTCAGTTCCCTCCTGACTGCTTCCCTTGAGTGCACTTTATTAAACACCTGTTTTCATCTTTGGAAGAAGGAAGTCTAAAAGAGAATCAAGGAACAGCCTGAACATGACAGAGTCAGATTGAAATTTTGGTGCCACTTTGATGAGTTTCCTGAAGTTTTCACCTACATTTGTTTTATGTATGACCAAGCTGTAGTGGCCGTTCCAAAACAGTGCGGTCAAAGAGCTGCTGAAGTCTGATGTGTTGAATTTCCAACCTACACCTGATAGTGAAGCCAGCCCGGGGCTGACCTGTCCGTGCGGGCCCCCAGCAGCGGTGGAGGGGGTGCCTGGTGAGCCTGGTACCCGGAGGTGTTTGTAAGCCATGGACTGTGGCTGCAGGGCTGGGGCAGTAGGTGCCTTCAATGCAGCCTTGCTTTGCTGAGGAAATAGCACAGAGTGCCTGAAAGCTTCTGTTTGATTCCTGGAAAGAAATTAGATGTGGCCGTATTTTCTACCAACCATTCGGATATGCGTGACTGATAGAGGCAAATACAAACAAAGACAGGCTCTCTTACCAAGCGGTCTGCACAGTGCTAGTGGACAGGGGCCACACCAAGCCTCACTGTCATGCTGCCATCAGAAGAGCTAAACCAAAATTTTCACCTTTAATTAAACCCAGGAATTAATTTGTCCCCTGCAATGGCATCAGAGATATATCCACCCACAGCATGGTGCACCTCGGCTTCCTTCCCATTCAGTAACTCTTGCTGTGCTCCTCTGCTTCAGCTCTGAAACCAAAACTCTGCAGCAGTCTCAGGCTTTAGCTTATATTTATATGATTGTGGTGCTGGCAATAAAGCTTTCATGTGGAGCAAGAAGGAGATGAGCATTAAAACAGGTTAAGTGGCCCAGTAATTGAACTGGCTAACAAATGGAGGGAAGCCCTCTTTGTAATAATTTCTTTGCTTTGCATAATGTGTGAGTCCAAAGCAAACAGGGTTTTCTGTGGGCTGTTGATGTGTGTGTACTCAATGTGCCATGTTAATAATGCACATGGAAATCGAGTAATCGGCAGGTTGTCCTCTGAGCACACAGATTGCCGTTGCCCAGAGTGCGTGGCAGATGAGTTCAATAATACATACAGGGCTGTGTGCTAGGCAGAACAGAGGGAGGGAGGGTAATCCTGCCTTGGAGTGGGGGATCACCCGGGGTAAAGCCCTTTGGGAAGTGCAAAGCTCCATAAACAAGCAGTGTCTGAGGTGCTGCTCTGTGTGTTTCAGACAGACAGCACTTCAGTTATTGCTTTCCAGCCTCATTGGATTGTTCTGGCTGCATTGCTCTGCAGTCCCAGCATCATCCTGATCTGCCAGGATTTTGTCCCTATGTTGCCTTTTGCTGTGCTTCTGCTGCCCTTGGCACGCACTGGGTGCTCTGCTCCCCAGGGTGCTGCCCAGGTGATGGCTCTGACTACCTCTGTCTACTTATGGGCTCCTTGTGCCCCTCGGTCCAGGGTGACACAGTGCATTCAGAGAGGTGATGCACCTGTTTGAGGATGGCTCAAAATTGCTCCTCCAGGAGCAGCAGTTGAGCTCAGGATGGATCCCTGCAGGGATGTGGCTTTCTCAGGGTGCCCACTGCCTGCTCCCCACTGCCTGAGGACCTGCTGCCACCTCACCTCATCTTCCTGCCTTACTGCCACTGTCAGGACCCTGCTTCAACACACACTGCAGCCACGTAAAAATTCCCCCCCCGATTTCTGTTCCTGTGCATTATTAAGCAGCATTGTGGCCTCTCAGTGTTTCTGTGTTGCTGTTTCCCTCTATGCTGTTGCTGTGTGCAAATGCTGAGATGCACAAATACCTCAGTTAAATCCCCCTCTCTGTGCAGAACTTACAATGATTCTGTCATTTTTAATAAAGCGCCTAATTTACAACCCTCAGCATGCTGCTGGAGCAGCAGAACAATAACAAATTACCAACTTCATTTATTTTGTTGCATAGTTTGTTTTGTAATTACAGGAGGAGGGTGATGGTGGTTGGCGGGGCTGCTCTTGGGCTCTGGTGGGTGTGTGTCTGTCTCAGGAATGGTGAACGCTTCTGACGTGGCACTGAGTGCTTGGTCACCCTTGGAGGACTGCTGGCACAACTGCTTGGATGTCTCTGGTTCACAAAGTGATGGAATCACAGACTGCTTTGGATGGGACATTAAATCTCACCTCATTCCACCCCCCTCCATGGGCAGGGACACCTTCTGTTAGGACTGAGTTGCTCTAAGCCCTGTCCAGCCTGGCCTTGGACACTGGTTGGAAGGAGGACTGGCCATTCTGCTTCCTTCTGTGCTACTTCATCTGGAACCCCTGCACAGCAAGTGCACAACTCAGCCTCCGGGACTTAAACGGGTTTTGAAGTTGTCAGTGCAGCTGGAACCATTGCAGCAGTGTGGATGGGGCAGGATTTTCCTCCCAGCACGGCGCCCAGGTCTGCCAAGGCAGCGTGATGTGCTGTACTGGCACTCACTGTGTACCCACTTCTCACCTACAGGATTTAAATGTGCCTCTTCATCATGCGCACGTTCTGCGTATGTAGTGGGAAAGTGCATGGCTGGGAGGGGTTTTAAAATAGTAAAATGGAAATTGTTGGACTTCTCTGAAGTTTGCAAAATACTGATCTGTATGTCTATTTTTTTCCTACTAAAAGCCAACCAGCCTTGGGGTATTTATCCCCCATCAGGGTGGGACACTGAGGGAAAATGTCCAAATTAGCAGTTAACATAGATTTATTCATGAAAAAGCTTTCCTAGGCAGCACTAATGTGGGTTTTCTCTGCCTCAGCCAGCCCTTTTAAAGACTCTGTTTCAGGAGGCCTGGGGTTTGCTCTGAAAGTGAATCCAAGAGAAGCTGGTTGCCCACAGTGGTGTGCGGTGCTGTGGCACTCAGCTCCATCACCCTGACAGCTCGGAGTGCCCCCAAATCCTAAGAAGGCTGAAAGATAACACTTTAATATATTTTTAAAGAGAATTAAGTTAAAGGCAAATGGGAATTTTACTTTTGAATGAGAGTGTCCCACACAGACACAGTGAAATCTCAGTAATGTCCTGTAGATTCACAACTCTTGTTCATTTAGACCAGCTTTTGCTGAGCATCACAGTGAGGATGAGCATGTTAGTTCGGGGACATGCTGGGTTTGCTCATGTTTTGTCCACAGTGCTGAGTTTGCTTGTGTTTTGTCCACAGGGCATTTGCTGCCAGGAAGTTTCCAGCTTCCAGCTGAATGTGGCTGTCAGAAATCTCTCTGCATGTTCGTTCATGGTGCTGGTGCTTCCCTACCTTACTGGCATCACTCTTTCCAATCAGGTGGGTGATGGGGGAGGGAGCTTCCGACGTGGTACTGCCAACCTCGCCAGCAGGAGCCTGTTAAACAAACGCTTGCAAGGGGAGCTAGTTGGACCCCCCAACAGCCTCGTCTACTCCCCGATGGCTGGGTTCACAACGCCACGCAGGTGGGCTGCGAGGGACATCACCCCACTGCTCCGGGACACCGTGCCGACCGCAGGGCTGCAGGCTCTGTGTCGGGGGGGACAGGTGACAGAGCAGGTGGAACAGAGCGCAGGGGCGTGCTGGGCTGCCCGGGGAGGTCCCACCTCTCCAGCCAAGATGGACCATGAGGGTGCCAGAGGGAGCCCGTGCTGCTGCCTGGGGGAGCAGCGGGAACTGGGAAGAAGGGGCCCAGGCTGCCAGCCAAACTGGAACTGCAGGAGGAAAAAGGCCACGTGTCTTATTTTTAACTGTTACTTTTAAAATGAGCGTTAATATTGAATTTTTCAGCAAAATGCCTCTCCGTGCTTAATGAAATTCCAGCCTGGCCATGGTTTCTGCCTGGTTTGTGAGTGACACTAAAGGCTTTGAGATTCAACAGTTGCCACATCCTGTGTATTGCCAGCGACACTTGGGGCTAAAGAAAATACCAGCAATCCCTGCATTAATCAGCAAATGAATTTGCTCTGCCTGTGCTAATATTGATTTTTTTCCTCCAGTTTTGCAAATCTTGGCTAATGAACTTCCTGGCAAGAGTGCTTGCCAAAAAAGAAAAATTTGGTCAAATATTGTAGAATTTTGATGGCATACGAAATGAGGGTATAAATCCCAGAGTATATTTGCTAGAACTCAGTTATGAAGTTCATCTTGCCAAGAAAAATATGAACTATTATCTGACTTGCTTGCAAGTAAGCAGCAGACAAATTTACTTCCAGGATGTATTCAGGGAGTGGCTTAGAGCTCCATAAAAGAGAATGGTGGTCTCCCAGGCAAAGGCTGTTGAGGAGTTAGAACAGCTACTCACTATATTTTATTTACCCAACTCCCAGTGCATGTTGTGGCTGCTGAAACCTCCCTTTTGAACACAGCTCAGGACCTCCAGCTGCAATACTCGCTGCTTGAAGGCAGGCTAAAGAAAATGGTGTTTAATTTGGCATCAGGGCCCGTCTCCTCCGTGGCTGAGTGATGGGAGGGCAGGGCAGCGTGGTCACTGTGTGCCCACTGGGGACGTGTTGGCCGGTCAGGTACTCCCTCATCCCCTCTCTCCCCCGAAGGCCCAAGGAACAGTGATTGCAGCTCCTGTCTCCGCAGCTGGGAGCAGCAGGAATCAGGGATTTTGTCCTGGTCTCCAGCACTTTCCAGCAGCACCTCTGGAGTGCTGCAGGACAGTCCAGTGGTGTTATCCCCATTCGTTCCAGATGGAAGAATGAAGGAACAGAGCTCGTGGCCAGAGATATGGCCAGGGGCTGAAAGAGCCTCTGTTGCATTTGGTGCCACTTGAGCTATTTTAATTTTAAGCTAATTTTTTATGTTGTCAGACTCAATATCATCAGCATCACCCCCACGCCTCTGCAGCATGGCCACTGCTGCTGCCACCACTGTGGCCATGGTGTCACTGCTGATAACTTCAGTCTGATATTAGAGAGATTAATTTGCCCTGAAAATGACCCTCAGGAGACTTGTGCAGACAGAGGATGAATCATATTTGAAAAATTGGATGTCTCATTGTTTCAGAAGTTCTAATTAACTATTTTTAGCCATCAAAAGTAGTGGTTACAGACACATCATGTCTCCTCTGTCCTTCCAATGGGATGGCTCAAGGAGCAAAAGCCCTCTTACCATTCTGTGGGAGGCAGGATGACTGCAGTGTTGTGCTGGGACCTGCTCAACCAGGATGTTTCCATCTCGTGCACTTTCATTGTGAAGGTAAAAGAATATGTCTTGGATAAACTTGGAGCTAAGACTTTTTGTCTTTTTCTGGAAAACTTAACAATCAAATATTTCAAATAATAAAACAGAGACTCTGTTTGGGACCTGTGAGACTGGAGAACATAAATTAAACCAAACTTTCATTTAAAATCTGTAGCTGTCTCAGTTTTATGATCAATAATCTGCTTTTTTTTCCCTGAGGTTATTCTCATTTTCCCCTCTGTTTCTCCTGTTGTCACCTTTATCCAACATTCTATAAAATATGATAATACAAAACTCTCCAGACATGGAGGCTGTAATAAGACCCAGCAGAGAGTCCACCTGGGGAATTTCTACCATCTAAGTGGTTTTGTCTTCTTATTTAGCCCCATTTGAGATGCCCAAGCAGCTTCCTGCTGTAGGAAATGGTGTGTCTCAGCTGTGCACTCAAGCTGGGATGTGGCTGAGATGTGTTTGAGGGGAGCGAATCACCTGCTGGCACCTGGAAGGAGGAGGAGACACAACCACAGCATGAATTCAGTCTGCCACTCTGCTGGTGGTAGAACAAAAGAAAAGGTGTTTCCCTCTTTCTTGCCTGGACTCCTGTCTGTGGGTGGTGCCTCTGGAACACCCTTCCTGGCCTATTTTCAGCCCGAGGTTTGGGTGCTCAGAGCACTTTGCAGCAGAACTCCAGGGTTTGCGCTGCCTGCCTCTGCAGGAAGCCACACCTTAATCACCTGTACCCTTGGTCACTGCCATCCCCACCATCACCCAGATATCAGTGACGGATTCTGAGCCAGCCCCCAGAGCAGTGACAGAGCTGGGATAAGCCCCTATTTCCCAGCACTTAGCCTCTTTTCTCCAGGGAACAGGCAGGGTGGGCTCAGCTCACGGTTTGAGCGCCGGGGCGCTCTGGGAGGGTCTGCTGGGGCTTTCCTGATGTGGTTGGTAAGAGCTGAGGCTGGGTCGGGGAACCCTCCTCTTCTGAATTGCTGTGTTTGTTGAGGTAAGACAGTAACTGAAGGCAGCACTTTCTGGTTTGAAGGTGCTACCAGCTGTTCCTTCCGTTGGGAGGTCTCTGATGAGAAATCCCCAGTCTGAGAAGCAACCTTGGGATGGGGCTGTGCCAACTGGTGTGCCCAGAGTCTCTGCTGCTGGTTCGCAAAAGGATGTGCAATTAGAGGGAGCTCTGAGTGTGCTCCCCCCAGGACGGCTCTCCTCGCCTTGCTGCCATTCTGCTGCGCAGCTGCAGCTCAGGCTTTGGACTCCTGCTCTTGCCCACAGCCCTGCTAAGCAGTGAGGTGATGCTGTGCCACTGCTGCCAGTTGTGCTACGGCCTCCCCTCTCCCTGCTGGGCTGGGACAGGACTGACATTTTTGATTTACTTCATATGTAAAAGCTCTGTCTTGAGCATATATGGTTGAAAACTTCCTGATGGCTCTTGATAGGGAACTTGGCACCAGCTTCATCAAGTTGGAGAACAGACAATTCATGCATTAGGTTTCCTAGAGCAGCTTTCTGGTTTGCAAAGGGAAAAAAAAACAACCCAAAACCCTACATCCACAAAAAAAGCATTTGGTAGCGTGTGTCAGAACCATCTGCACATGTAAAACATGAAAGGGATGGGAAAACTGTTGGTAAAATGTAAATGCCAGAATTCCGTAATTGGAATTCAGGGGATTTGAATGGCCTTGTTTCGGCAATAACCAAGCATAAGATTCCCAATTTACCAGCCTGTGTATGGTACAGACACCTCATCTGGCAGAGGGGAGCTCTGGCTGCACCTGGGGGTCACCCCGTGCTCGGTGCCTGGGCTGCTCCCGATGGGACTGTGGGCTGGCAGCCAGGTGGTCTCAGCGACCTTCCAGGTCCCCTGGCTGGTGTTCACTAAAACCAGTCAGCTTCGAATGCATCTCTTCCCTCACCATCTTCTGTGGAGTTTTATCTGGGTTTTTGTACCAGTGTGATAAGGAAAGGTGGACTGTTCTTGTCACTGACAGACATGATTGTAAAAGGCGATGTGCTCACTGGAATTTTCCCAAGGCTTACTTTTTCTGGAAATATGTTTAATTCTTACTAATATAAGTGTTTTCATCAACTTCTGTTTAAGCTGGGCATCTATCTAGTTTGAAAATCCATCTGAGGAGTTATGGACAATTACGGTCAAGGGTTTTACCTAAACACCCTCAAAAGCCAGGCTTTTAAATACAGCCATGATGGACAACAGGAGTGAGTTCCCAGGTGAATTGTTCATCCCCGGCTGGAGGCTCAGCCATGACCCCCAAGCCCAAGCTGACTCTGCACTCTGTTTGGAGCTGGGAGAAAGGCAGTGCTGCCAGGTGGGGAAGGAGAGCTGCCAGGAGCCCAGGGCTTGGTGGGGCTGGAGAAGATCCTCCTGGGCTGGGAAACATTGTTCGTGTCGCTGTCTGCTGGACAGAGAAGCTGTTGCAGAAGGTCTCTGATCTTGGTGCCCATTTGAGTTTCTTACTGTCAGAAGAGCTGCTGCCCTGGAGCGTGTGGGACTCGGTGCTGTGCAGCCACGGCAGTGCAGGTACGAGGAGCAAAGGAATTAATGGGCAAAGTAATCAGCGAGCAAGCAAATGAACACCCCAGGCCATTTGTCACGAGCCGGCTCCATGAGCAGAGCTCCCTCAGAACGAAAACCAGATCTGTGACAACTTGTCAATCAGCGTCCAGGAGACTCTAACGTCCTGACCTCTGGAGACGGCTGCCTCCAGGGGAAGGAGGCTGTGGTGATCTGCTGAGCAGCCGCCAGCGCACGGAGCTGTGTGGTGCACGGAGAGAGCGCTGAGGCCAGGCAAGAGCCTTGCTGGTACCTGCGGTGCCCAACTTACCTTGCTCGAAAATGCCTCTGAGGTCTGCCCAGATGGCGTGCTGCAGCCAGCTCTCCAAGGTCCCAATTAGTGTTTGAGCAGTGCCGATGGTGCCTTGTGCTTTCTTACTGGATCTAGTACTGGGATTTTACTGCTTTCCTTCAAAAAAAATCTTTGGCTACTGCTCTCCAGCTGGCAAGTGCCAACTGCAGCACCTGCCTGACTGCTGCTGCCCACACAGGGAGCAGCCTGGGGCTGCTGAGCCATCCGCACATGTGCAGCGCTGGGGTGGAGAGGGAAGGATCCCCTGGAGAAAAGGAGCACAGCACTGGTGGCACTGGGATGCAGCTCCCCACCTGCTGTGGTTTAAGGCTCTGCACCCTGATGTCTCTCTCCGGCCCTGACCTGAGAGGGAGGGAACTTCTCTTTCTCCACAATTCCCTGACAGGAGGGTGAGACCAGCTGGGGGCTGGGCTCTGCTCCCAGGGAACAGGGACAGGATGAGGGGAAATGGCTTCAAGCTGTGTTGGGGAGCTTCAGGTTCGATACAGGGAAAATTTGTTCCTGGAAAGGGCTGCCCAGCCCTGGCACAGCTGCCGGGGGCAGGGGTGAAGTCCGCATCCCTGGAGGGATTTAAAAGTCCTGTGGATGTGGCACTTGGGGATATGGGTTAGTGGTGGCCTTGGCAGTGCTGGGGAATGGTTGGACTTGGTGGTCTAGTAAGGCTTTTCCAACCTAAACGATTTTGTGATTCCCAGATGTTGTGAGAGGATGGGAATGTGCTGCAAAGTTGTTTTGAATTTACAAGTCATGATAGCATCTTTATAGGTACAGTTGGGAGAAAAATCAGCCATGAAGAGAACTCAGTTTTATTTGTCATTAATTTTGAATTGCTTCAACAGATGTTTGCTGGGAGCTGCTTTAACCTGCTTAATTTGTCTCTGTGTAAAGCAAAACAGATAGCCTCAATTAAGAGACTGATTAGCAAGTTCTTTAATGACTTTCAATAGTTTTAGTCATTATTGCTGATACAGAATACTGAATTCTGAATCCCGGGAGCTGAGATTTAGGTACTGTGTAAAAGCTGAAACACATTGCAGTTGTGTGTGTACAGGGCACTTGCTCCTTGTCTGTCTCCCTCTTGGCTTTGTGGGAAGTTGCCCAGTCCTTGCTGCAATCCGTCCCTCCCAGGCCACAGCCCTGGCCCAGCGGGCACTGTCCACCTGGGCTCCCCAGCAGTGCCAGTGGCACCGCCAGCAGCGTGTGGGGCTCCACACCATGGGTCACTGTGCACTGTGATCTCAAGTCCATGACTTTTACATTGTGAGCAAAGTTTCCATTTGAGCTTTTAATGTTGTGTTGCAAAGAGCAGGGACATCACACGTGGAAATCGCAGTCGTCCTGCTGGGTGTGGTGGGCTTTGGCCCATCACAGTGGTTACTGAGATTTCTTCCCTTTTTTTTTTTTTTTTTTTTTTGGTGGAGGATGGTGCCTTGGGGTGTCCACCATTAAAAAGTTTAGCTCTAATCAATTAATGGCATCTCTGGCTGCATTCCCAGCAGACACATCTCCAAGGCTGGAAGGGGTGACAGGCTTGTCATCTCAAAGGTGCAGACTCCATCCTCCCACAAGCATTCTCCACTTTCCTGTATGCGCAGGTGCCAGGATGAACTTCTCTCCTGGCAGCTTATCTTGCACAGCTGCTAGAGTTTTCCCTCGGTGCTATCTTGCTCCCCCACACCACACAGCAGCTGAAGGCTGTTCTCTGCTGCTGTTCCTGACACCCGGCTGAGGGGACTGTTTTACCTGCATGTTACCTGGCCATGGGCTTGGAGCCACGGAGAGATTTGTCTGGGAAGGGCTGTTCCAGCCAAACACTTAGTGCACACTATGTAAGTGCTGCGGTCTTCAAGAATCAGTGAGGTCAAATGCTGGGTTGGTGCTGCATTTCACCCAGGCACCAGCTGCTGAGGAGCGAGATTGGTTTTATCAGATGCAGGAGCTCACACTGTCCTCGCTCCTGCCTGTGCTCCTGGGGCAGAGATTTGCCCTGCACCTCTGGTGTGGGTTTTGGAACCCCCTGAGGGCACAGTCCCCGGGACACAGCACTGGGAGCACGGTACCTGCAGATTCACAGTCATCCACGCCATCACCTGTGAAAGGCCAGGCTGGCAAATTCTTCCCTAAGTGGTGTCAACAAATAACATTTACAGCTCCTTTCTCAGTTCTCAGGTAGGAGCTGTGTATATTTTTCCAGATATATCAGAAGTCAAGTATTCCTTGACTTACTGAAGTCCATTACTTCTCCCTGCGTGTCTGGCTTCTCGTGCATCCTTTTGCTGTTGGGACTGCCACACCAGCACTGCTGGCAGTGACTGGGCAGGTCCATGGGGCTCCTTCATTGAGGCCTGGATGCTGAAGAACCTGTTGCATCTCACAGCTCTGCAATGTCTGGGACTGTCCTTTGGTTTATGTTAAACACTTGCTCATATTTTGTGTTTCATATTTAGTGGGAATGCTGCTTGCACTAAAAGGGCAGCCAAATTTTTTTAAAATAAATAATTATTTTGAGGGCCACCATTTAAAAACAAACAAACAAACAAACAAACAAACTGAGAAATTACATGCTGAAAAAGTTGCAAACTGGCTCTACAAAACAGCCAATCATTTCTGGAAGTCTTGACCAGCAGTATTTTGTCCCTGCTTGGCTCTGCTCAGCTTACACATCTTAATGCCGTGTCCTGGAGCCAATGTGTGCTTTGGTCACTGAGAATTACGTCAACAAATGGATGTAGAGGACTCAGCCAAGGGCAAAAATCAGTCTTTAAAGCACCGTGGAAAGGTGTTATTTATTTATTTCTATTGTCACTCAGAGAATGTTGCCACAATCACACTGAAAGTAATAAACAATTTGTGGCTGAAAATTGCATTTTAGGGAGCTGAGGCTAAAAAGAGAAAAATAAAGCAAAAACAGGAAAGAAGGTCTGGGAGAAGGAGCCACAGGAAAGCAGTAAATCTGCAAAACAGAAGGGCAAAGTGCACTGTCCAGATCATCTTGCTGAAGATTGATGGTGAGCAGCAGTTTAGCCCTAATGAGATGAGGCGCTCAGTCTGCAGCTGACTTCACTGGTGTTTGATGGTTCTCATCGGGCTGTGAGATGAGGCCCTAGTGATCTCAGAGTGTGGTTAAAAATTTAGTTTGGCAATCTGTTCTCAAGCTTCTTTCTGCCGGGGAGGCTCGGGAGGAAAGCTGTGCTGTGGGGAAGGTCTTTGGCAGAGCCTTGTGCTGGCCCCGCTCTGGGCGGTCCAAGCTGCGGTGTCCAGCACCAAGAGCAGCCTCTGCAGCAGCAATGCAAACAGGGAATGACAGTGATCCTTCCCAGGTGCTATTGAACTGTGCCACTGCCTTCAGAACAACATGGGAGCAGGCAAGATTTAATCCAGGAAATGTTTATAGCCAAACCTTGTTTCAGTTGCATTTTAATATGTGAAGCTCTTGCCTCTCTGTTGGCAAGCAAAACTCTTTGATTTTTGCAGATGTGCAATGTGAGTATAAGAATCTTTGGAAATGTGTTTTGTGTAAATGATTATTTTCAGGGATAAAAGAAGAAAAACCTTCAGTTCTGGTTAGGATTTTGGTTTCACCAGTCGAAGCCCTTTTTCTTCTAGAACATCATAAACAATCTGTTCAACTGTAGAAGGGCCTGTCAAGAGACATCTGTGAAGACGTGAGGTAACGAGTGGAACAGCACACACGGGCTGTCCCTCAGGCTGAGCTCGTTAAGAGGCACCGCTGACGTACATGGTACAGATTTTTAATGGCGTTTTATTTGTAATTGTTACATCAACACCTACAATGGTTACAGCAGAAGAGAGACCCAGAAGGATTGATTTCTTCTGCAGGTTTTGAGTCTCTTTATTTTGAGCAGCTAATGCTGTGAGTTTTTTTTCTCTCTGTCTCTCAGTCAGGCTATTGCTCTGCCTTCTGCATGCTGAGTCCCTCTCTAAGTCCAGCATTCATGACAAGGGCTATGCATCAAGAGTTTGGGCAAGGGCTTTGCTTGTCTGGAGCCACAAGGTCCCTCTGTTTTTAAAGACAGTGTTACAGGGAAGGTGAAAATTACTTTTTTCAGTAGGGCAATGGAATGATAAGGCAGTAAAAGTGGTGAACAAGACCTGACAGTAATCATGGTATACCGTGTACTTGGAATAACCTGATCTAAACATGCCACAGCTGGTGGTTCTGAGGAAGGCTGGAGGTCAGAAACACAAGGTTCGAACCATTCCGCTCTCCAGGGGCACAGACCTGAGTTCTGGCTAGCTCTTCAGAGCAGAGGGAGGGCACCTTCACCTGGTGATGCTGGTATGGACTGACATGAAGCCCCACATCTGGAGTGGCATGTGGACCTAGGTGAGAGCTGCCCGTCGGCATGGGTGGTTGGAGGAGTCAGCACAAGGCTGAACAGGACAGGTAACATCAGAAAGCAGGAAGAGACACAGACATATCTGGTCATTAGCTTACAATTCTCTAAAACCTACATTTTTTCATTCGAGTAAAATTGAAAGGATTATTTGTAACAACTGAATGGCAGCCTGATTATTTTGTTTGGATTTGCTCTGGCAGGGGCCTTCACGAGGACACGTTAGCGAGGGGCAGCCCTTCAGCCAGGCGTGCGTGGGCACACACCGGTGCCAGCCGGGGCGGGGGCCGTGCCCACCGGCAGGGCAGGGCGGCCTGTGCCAGCCCTGGGGGTCACAGCCCTCGTGTCCCACCGCGCAGCCCGTGGGCCTGGGCACCTGGGGATGGCTGTCATGGCCCCGGCCCCGCGAAGGAGCCACGTCTGGAACGGGGTGGAGCTGGGGAGGGCTGCAACTGCACAGTGTTTTTGTTGTTTATCTGGTCAGTGGCAGTCTGTTGTGTGGGCAGATTGTGCTTGTCTCAAGGTATTTGGAGTGGATAATCTGATCACTGCCAGTCCGTTCTTGGCTTCTCTGTCCACCTGCTGACTCCCTTGTGTCACCCTTCTGGTGCTTCATCCATCTGTCAAGAATTTACTTACAAAATGCGTTAAAATAAATCACTGGGATTTTATGTGCACAGGGATCCTGTTTCCAGCATCTCAAATCCCAATAAATACCAGTGTCTGTAGTAACAGTGTTGTAAAGTCCTGCACTAGTGATTTAGAGGAGTGCCGTGATGCCTGAGGAACAGCCTTTTAACATTCAGATTTGGTGGCTTTCGGGGTTCATTTTATACCTTGTTGTTGAGTAATACAGGTTTTCAGTGCAGGTGTGTGTGCTGAGCACTGTTATCAAATAAATGTATTCAGGTACAGAGCACAGTAACAGCTTCCATGGAATTACTGCCTGACTGAAGAAGATCATAGCTGAGACCTGAAATCCTACAGGCTACAGAAATCCTACAAATTCAGGCATTTGTTATTTTCTGGGCTATTGATTTTCTATGGGGAAGAACAGGGTGACCCTGTGAAGAGTGGGTTGACTGACTCAGGGATTAAGACCTTTGAATATTATGTCCCAGATAGTGAGCAATGTGATGCAAAAAGATTCTAATGCATTCAGCATGGCCAAACACAGCAAGACCTGAACAAACGCTTGAGGACACCAAGACAGCCAACCTAAAATATAGGTCAATGATTTCAAATTTGGTGTGTACTTTTTGCCTAATTAATCTATATCTGCCTATATGTTAATGAGAGGGAGATGCAGAAAGCTAACTGCTGCTGAAAGGTCCCTGAGGCTGAAACAAAACACCTCCAGCTTGTGGCTAATTATTTTTTTCCTCTGGAAGATAAGCAAACATGGAGTTTATTTGACCTGTGCACCTTGGACCAGACTCTCTTTCCAAATACTGTTCTTTAAAACAGCAATTAAAATATTAGAAACAGGGAAGAAAATGCTGCTGGAAGCACAGCAGCACAGCGAGGCGGGAAGGAGATGAACATGGCCAGAAATCACAGCTGGCTGCATCGAGGTGTTCATGACCTGTGGCTGTGGCCGTGCGAGACGTGGGCTGAGTTTCCAGCCTTGCTGATTCTCCTCGTGGGTCTCATGACATCTGCTGTTTCCATCCTGAGAACTCAAGCCTGCAAGTGTGTAGCTAAAGGAGACTCATCATTCCACCACGAGGTTCCCGTGTCCCGTTTTCCAGGGCAGCCAAGCATGGCCACAGGAGTGTGGCTGGTACCAAGTGCTGTGATTACCTTGTCTCGTTCACTGCTCTCCGTCCCTCCCCAAGGTGAGCCGTAGTCCTCAGGGAGCTATCAGGATATCTGATTTATGCAAGAATCTGTAATAAACTGGCAACAGTTATTTCTGTAGCTAATGGGAATGTAAATTTTCAGATAACATATGTTAGTAATGATAAGCAAAACCTCAGATAAGAACACCTCCCCACCAGAGAAGAAAACTCTGCTCTGCCTGCTGCAGCGCTGCTGCCCCTTGCTGTCAGGAGCTTCCCTGAAGGATGAATTTGTGCTATAGAAGTGGCTACTGAGACTGAAAGTGTCCGTCTTGACACAGACCTTGCTCTTCCCAAGCAGCTGGGTTGCTTGTCCTTGTGTGTGGTGCCTTCATTTAGCCTGGAATGAGGCAGAGAAGGGGCCTTTCTGATTTACATTCTGATTTACCTTTCTGATTTATGTTCTGTTGCATCTTTGGGAAATAAATCTGAAAATGCAATGCCCAGGCAGTGCTTCTTGGTGAGCTGTGGCATACAGCTGCTCCCACCAGTGACTGACTGGGGCCCAAGGGCTCCAGATGGGGCTTTGATCACCTATGGATGGTTCTGAAATGCACAGATTTGCTCCCTCCATCCTAAAGGCTTCATAACAAATTCATGGTCTCGCTCTTCAGAGTGAGGTTAAGATGTGACTGACTGTGCTGCTGAGCAAATGGCTTTGCTTTGTGGTGTTTCTATTAGGCTTGAAAGCAAGTATCACTGCCTGGCCTAAGAGGAGGTTTGTATTTCATGTAATGGAGGCTATACATCCCGATGTGCATCTGTAATGCACTGGTGGAATTTGTCATAGAAGCATCCAGACCTCTGAAACACGCACTAAATTTAACTTTAAAGCAATGCTAATTCTGGGGAAAAACCAGTACGCATCATCTGTCGTCAATCTGATAGTCTGTGATATGTGTAACCAATTGTTCTTATTTACATTAATTTGCATTGTGAAAAGCAATTTTACAGTTTCAGTCAGACTTAATAGGCAATTTGCAGCTCACTGCCTAATGGCGCAGTTACTTAAGCCTGCCCCGGGGTGCTTTCGAGACCTGAGAGGAGACTAAACCTTTTAAATGTTCAATTGAACAGCTTAAAAAGTCAGTAAGTCCTCAGCTGTTAGCTCCGGCTCCTGCCTGCCTCGTCATATTTGACATTGTTGCTTCAGATGCCCTTTGATTCAGATGTATTTTGCCCTAGACAGCCGAAACACTGATCTGATCCTATGGAACGTGGTGGCACGAGTGGCTCCCAGCCTGCAGAGGCACCGTGCTCGAGGAAGGGCAAGGTAAGAGTGTTCCCCAAACCTCGTGCTGTGGCATTTGTGGGTCACTGGATCTGCTACCTGCGTTTAATGACTGAATTTGCACAGAGGCATCTCACCTCAATGACCCATTTCTGCATTTATGGACACATGAACTGCCTCGGGTAGGTGTGATAAAAGCAAATTCTTCAAGATGATTGAATGAAAGCCCTTAATTTGCACCAATTTTTCTTCAGGTTGGACGTTTAGGGGCAAATTGTAAAATAAAGTAACCTACG
This sequence comes from Callaeas wilsoni, assembly GCA_013398955.1. Taxonomy (NCBI): domain Eukaryota; kingdom Metazoa; phylum Chordata; class Aves; order Passeriformes; family Callaeidae; genus Callaeas; species Callaeas wilsoni. The sequence continues at coordinate 17,148 of VWPU01001879.1, read as the reverse complement.
ACTGGGTGAGCAGCAGAGGCTGTCGTGATTTTGGCATTCTCCAGCACTGCCTGAGAAAGGTCTTTGCCCCATCCAGGAGACTCTAATTATTTTAAGAGTTGATTCAGTTGCTGCAGAGGTGCTTTGAGAAAGCTGTAAGCAGGTTGTGTGGGGAAGGGCTCTGGCTCTGGGCATTACAGGTGAAGGAGGAAGTAACAAATACCTTCTCAAAAGTTGGTGCACCACTTAAATCCTTACTCTGATAACAAGTGAAGGTCACAAGATGTTTGAAATGATGTATTGTGTGAAGAATACAATGTACATTAGACTGAAGCAGGCCACTGGTGGTGGTCACTTGTCATGACCATCGTTGTTTCTCTGGCCTTTGTACATGGTGGGTCATGTGAAATCACAGAATTGTCAGTGTTGGAAAAGACCTTCAAGGTCATCCAATCCAACCGTTAACCCACCACCACCATAATCGCCCCTAAACCATATGCCCAGGTGTCAGCTGGCAGTTCAAACGAGACAGTTTTGTAAGAATTGCACAAAAGATGTGCTGTTTGGCCATCCTTGTACCAATGGTTGATGGAGACAGTGGATAGCTGGGACACTCACACACCCTCGTGAGGATATTGGCGTGTTTGACGTCACTGTGGCTCAATGACTGTGTTAATGCCATAGAGTGACAGTGATCCTCTGCCACACTCAGCAAGTGTTAGTTCCCAGCATGCTTCCAGATGTGGAGGTATTGATTTCGTACCCGTGCTGATGTCACATAAATATATGCCCCACTGAACTAATGCAATACCCCCATCTCGCTTCTTTAGGAGCTTGCTTTATTCCTGCAAGAGGGTTTTACTTCAAAAGATGTTGCAATTCACTTCACAGGAGTATACTAGAGAGATTCCAGAGCACTGCTACAGCTCTGTGCTCCTGGGCATATCTGGCGTTTGCAGCATTGTGTGGAGGAGCACGGAGAGATAGTCAAGGCAAGTTCCTGATCAAATCATTCCGTGTCCTCACACACAAAGTCCCTTATCTACAACTAGCTCAAAGGGTTTGAGGCTGTGAATATCCCTGCTACTTTAGTGAAAAATAGCTAAAGTAGAATTATGCTTTTATAATGTTTTTCAGCTAGATCTGGCTAGTTTAAGGCCGTCTGAGCTTTGTGATGCATGGAGGTGGTGTAGGTAGCCCAGGCAATCTGGCACTGTCTATATTTGTACTTCAGAATACCAGAGATCCAATGGATTTTCAGTTTTAAACTTTTATTTTTTAGGACGGCCTTTGCTGCTTTCTCACGGATACATAATTAAAAAGCACAAAAGTTCAGAAGCCAAAGTGTGAGGGCTGAAACCAGCTCATTTAAATGGGAGGTTTGGGACATATTTACACCACTAGCATGAATCTTTACTGCCTTTTGGAGGTTCACTTGTAACACAGCTGGTACTTTTAGCTTTATGTGGGGAATAGTGACAATTGTGGCTGCACACGGTGTGACCTCTGTTCCGTGGCTGAAAGCAGTGCTAGACCCAGGGCACGAAGATGGCTGGAGATCCTCTTCTTCCACCCCGGCTCAGGCAGCCTTGGTCAAGGTCTGACATACCCCACTGATGATTCACTGCCGCCCACGACTCTCACAGGTGACTTTGCTGTTGTCCTTTGACACCAGCTCCTTTGGCAATCCTGCTGCAGTGTTTGCCACAAAACCCACCAGGAATAACATTTTTTTCAACCTGCTCTGGATTGCTCTCCTGCACTGACCAAGAAGTCCCTACCTAGAGAAAAAGGCTGTCATCTGAGATAGCCATCCACTACTAAGGTTTGTTTTGCTCCTTGCCACTCTGGGGTGTTCACTCGCAGTCCCAAGGGTGTTGGAAGCAGTTGCTGCTGTTGGCCACATGTTTTAGAAGCAGGATCTGATGAAGCTGCCACCCAGTCTGTGCTCTGCTGCTCAGACAGCTGGTCCTCTGCATGGCTCTGTAAGGCACGTGGGTTTTATGTTTTGGAGTCTGTAGTCTCTAAAATGCAGAGGCAGTGTTTAAGAAAAAAATCACAATGATGCAGGCTTTGGGTGTAGTTGTGCTCTTTTATCTTTAAATCAATGACTGATGGGGAAAATTTCTAGTTTGCAGCACAGTGCAGACACAAAGCTGTTTGTTAACATTTCATACATAGCAGCCTGCAGATGTAGGATGGCACATTATGGACTCGTACTCCTGTTTCTGTGAAGATGACTTGTTGCATCTCAGCCTTCTGGTAATGGACACTGGGCTTTTCATCTTTCATTGATTTTTGAAGATGAGTTTCATCAGCTGAGCTGCAAACCCTCTGGTTCATGCTGAACACTGAGTACATTCTTTAAAGCGTAGAGGAATGCTCAGGGGAGACATTAGTCTATTAATCACTCAGATGTATAATGACCTTCATGCCTGTCTCTTGCAGCCTGCATGGTGAGACCAGAGCGTGTTTGTCCCCAGCCCAGGTGAGAAGCAGACATGCGCTCTCCGGAGGTGGGCACGGAGGAACAGCACCCACGGAAAATGGGATGGGTGCACAGAGAACAACCCAAAATGTAGAATTGGATCAGAAGTAAATTGCTGTGGAAGTGGGGTTGGTCCCAGCAGTGCCCAGCAGGTTGGTGCTGGGAGATGGAGCCCCAGTGCCTGGTCTGGCCCTGCCCTCCCTGCAGGGACCAGGGGGGCCGTGGGATAAAACAGCACTGAGAGCTCTGCACCAAGCAGAGAAGGTGACATTGTTCTTTAAGGCACTGATACCCACAGAGAGGGGTCTGGCATTTCAAGGTACTGAAATTAATCTTGTACAGATTGCTCAGAACAGATCTGCATAGGCTGTTCAGTGTCCAGAGTCCTTTCCAGTACTGGAATGACCATTAAGACAAATTGGAAATCAAATGAGCAGCCATGTTGTGTTTCAGTGATTGTGCCAGTGTTTTAAAGCTGTGGTTATAGCATAGAACAAGGCAGAATGCACTCATTTGAAATAATTATGTGCAAAAGCATGAAGCCTTTTCTGTAGCTATTCCAACAACTGAGTGTGAGGGCTGTCTGTGAAAATGGGACAAACAGCCCTAAGATGATGTTCTACCTGAGAGAACTTTGTGTTTGTGCTTCCCTCATCCTCCACTGCTCTGTTAGGGTGCGTTCCAACACCATGGGGACTTGTGAAGAAACTATGGCCCATCACAGCTCCTGAAACCAGCATCTATGTGACCTGAGAAGTCAGGACTTGATGCTAAAAAGCAATTTCATCACCTGCTGGTCTTTGTCTCTAATAATAATACCAAACTTTGATGTTCAACACAACCTTCTGCCTTCTCTCCTTTTTGTTTTTTGTGAGTTTCCTCCTTCTTTTCCCCTGCCATGGTGCTGTGGCAGGGCTGTGAGGTATGTTACCACTGCAGATCCCCAAGTGAAGGCAATATCTGCTGCTTTGTGTCAAGGGCTGATGTTGTTGGGGCAGGTCCCAAGGTGAGGCAGGCATAGCAGGGGGAAACTAGGGAAACGTCGCAGAATGCTGACCTACCACTGTGCCCAAAGGGCACTGCCATAGCTGTGTCCTGGGTGACCCACAGAGGGCACAGCTGTGCCCTGGGCACACACAGGGCTCCAGGCAGGGGCACTGGGGGGCAGGAGGGGACAGGCAATACCTGTGTACTAAACTAAGCATGGCCTCGAGCACAGGTTCACTGTCAGACAAGGCTGGCTGTGGCTGGATCCCTTGTTTCCCTCTTGAGGAAGATGGCATTGAGGAGCTGCTGTAATCCAGCCTGTGAGCTGTGTAGTGATAGAAAAACACTGGTGAATTTATCCTGAATGGTTCTGATACACTGAGAATCCTGGTGAATTTATCCTGAATGGTTCTGATACACTGAGAATCCTGGTGTCACTGGCTGCCTTTGATTTACTTTTCTTTCCCATCCATGGTGCTGCATCCTTCCCAGATAACTCCAGTGTCTAATCTGTTGGTTCTTTGTTTTCCTCTTTGTTTCCTGCTTGCTAGACATTGAAATATAGAGGTGCCTCCATCAGCTCTCTTGGCAAGGCTCCTTGCCTCTTCTCGGAACACCCACACCCGAGCAGCTTGTCTGTGGGTTTTCAGTGAACTGCTGGGGAAGCTGCTTTGTGACAAAAGTATGATTAATGATTGCTTTTGCATGTTTCTTATAAATGAGATGCTCTGTCACTAAATAAATACACAAATAAATGGGCTGGGTGTAAAAGAACATGTTTTTCACCAAAAATGACAAACTTAGTTGTAAATTTTAACAGATGTCATGAAACCAAAGATATTATAATCTATTACAAAAAAACTTTGAAGTTCTATTTTAATTAACTGGCAAAGCCATCAGAACTCTTGGAGAGAAAATGATATGTGCGTGTATCTCAGGAATCTCTTGAATGTGATCAGGAGGATGTGATTGGCATGGTTGGAGGATGAAGTGCTGGGGAATAGAAGTCAAAAACAGGCGCTGCTGTCACAAAGCGTAGCTGATACTTAGCAAAGGAACTCTGGCATGGAAAGCAACTGAGAAAAAATTGGTGCCTTAAAATCCCTTTGTGCTCCAGCAGCCATGGGGAAGGCACTGCAGCTGAGCAAGCATTTGGAGCCCCTCTGAAGCCAGGCTGGGGGAACTGGAGTTGTCCAGCCTGGAGAAGAGAAGGCTCTGGGAAGACCTTAGAGCCTCTTGCAATACCTAAAGGGGCTCCAAGAGAACTGGAGAGGGACTGGGGACAAGGGCTTGGAGTGACAGGACAATGGGCAATGGCTTCCCAGTGCCAGAGGGCAGGGATAGATGGGATACTGGGAAGGAATTGTTCCCTGGGAGGGTGGGAGACCCTGGCACAGGGTGCCCAGAGCAGCTGTGGCTGCCCCTGGATCCCTGGCAGTGCCCAAGGCCAGGTGGACACTGGGGCTGGGAGCAGCCTGGGACAGTGGAAGATGTCCCTGCCATGGCAGGGGGTAGAACGAGATGAACTTTAAGGTCCCTTCCAACTCAAACCAGTCTGTGGTTCTCTGAGTATATGATAAGCTGAGGCTTAACAAAGGCAGAGAACAGTACATCCCAGGCTAGGAGCGTATTCGCATACAGAGGGTGAATGTCTCTTACACGGTTTTCCCTGGATGCTTTTGCTTTTGATCAGTCAGCAGCTTGCAGCCCCCTCGTGGGTCCCTGTGCTCACCCCTTGGTGCAGAGTGGGTGGTGGGGGTGATGCAGGGTGCAGCGTCCCCCTCTCAGCCAGCTGCTCCTGCCCTGCGCTGGGGAGTGCGGATGGAACCCCTCAGGACTGTTGCAGGAATAAATTCCATGGAGCTGCTCCAAAACCAGCATGTTCCCAGCCCAAAGCTCAGCTGGCTGCCAGAGCAAGGAGAAAGCAGGAAAATCTCTTGTTACGGGGCCCCGGAACAATGAGTGGGGGTGAAGCCAGTAGAGCTGGGTGGGTTTTCTTCATGAAGAAGGCCTGCAGTGCTTGCCCTTCGTCAGTGGTTGAATGGAGGCTCTTGTCTGGGAAAGCAGCCCTGGAGGGCTGCCAGGGAATTGTCACTGCAGATCTGCAGACACTTAGGGGATCACCACCAGAGCCACTGAGTTTGTACCACCTCAGCCAAAGTAAAGACCAGGCTGTCTGCTCCAAATCTCTGGAGGCAGCCCTATCAAGTTAGCAGGAACAATTTTTGTGGAAAAGCATATTTTGGTGGCTTAGCTAAGGTCAAAAGATTAAATACAAGGAGGAGGATTTTCAGCCACCTGTTCTCTTTTGGTGTCAACAGGTGTCATTACCCTGAAACAAATAGAAGAGCTCTTAATTGTAATCACCTGAAGGCCTGGTGATGTCAGGCCTTAATTGCCATTGCCTGAAGGGCCACAAGTGCAACTCAGTGGTGTTTCATTGGGGTCAGATGAGTTCAGGTACCAGCCCCAGTTTTTAATTTCCTGCCTGCCTTGCTCTGAGCCATGGAGCAGTTGGCATTTTTTCTCTGCAGTTGTTTTAAACATTAACTGGTAACACGCTTTAGTCAACCATTCTGCTAGAACAACAGTGTTTTTATGAAATTCAGCTTTTGGGTTTTAGGTTTTCATCCTCATTGGAAAACATCTCCATTCTGATTTCCACTACATTCTCAATATTGTGCCTTATGGGGAATTTTTAATGGGAGACCTCTCAAAGGAGTTTTGCAGCACCAGCAATTGGAGTCACCTGTGTGGGGCACAGGGAGCCAGAGCCTCTGCCATCATCAGAGGAGTGGAGCAGAGGGAGGCTGCCCATTTGCTCTGCATTATTACCAATGCCTCAGTGGGAAATTCCATTATTTCTGACCTTTCTGCCCTGATTGTAGTGTGGCTGTTTCCATTTGGACAACCTAAGGTGCCTCAGAGTGTCCTGTAGTCAGTCAACCCTTCTAGTGCCAGCACCTGCCATTGCACAGCTGGTGTGGAGTGAAGGTGAACACTTTGGGGCAACTCTGAGCAAGAATTCCTGCAGCATCATTTTCTTTCCCAGGAGTTTGATGCCAAATGTAATTTTCCATTTATTGTACTGAGCAGAAAAATCTATTTATCAGGTTTTTGTTTCTGTCTTCCAAAAACCTGGAGACGAGTGTATTTATCTGAACCTATAATTTATTGGTGTAATGACCAAGAATTAAAGACTGAGGATGACTGGCAACACTCAGCCTTTTCGATCAAAAAATCCTCCAGTTTTAAGGTTACTTGGTATGTGCTTTGCTGTATCCAACTTGGGTCTCAGTTAATGTGCAGTTTAGGTCAAAAGGAACAACAAGAAAATTAGAAGAGTTTGACCAGTGAGAAATAATTGTGAGTTTCTTACAACGCAGATGAAAGGAAGCGAGCACCACCGCTGTGGCATCGGAGCGGAGGCTCTAACATACTTTGGAAACCGATCCTCACACATTCAGACCTGGCTCATGGGGGAAACCCCACATCATTCCTGCCACTGGGAAACTCTGGGAGAGACCTCGACTCTGGAAAAGGACGGGAGAGACCCTGTCCCTGCTGCCAGGCAGTGCTGCCAGCCCCTGCTGCTGCCGTGGGGAGGGGGAGCTGCGGGGCAGACCCCAGCACCGAGCGCTGCCTGGGCTTGCTCAGTCTCTGTGTTTCCAAGTGCATATTCCATTTACTGTCCCCGTCTGACTTGGATTTTCTGAATGATTTCTTCAATACATTTTAGTTCTAATGTTTCCCCCTTGTGTTAGAAAATACGCTATTTAGAGATGATCACATCTTCTGAATGACTGTGTCAGCTGCTTAGCCAGGAGGTGAAGTGCCTAGAAAAATGGGATCCTGCAGCCTTCCAGAGAAATGATAGGAAGTCCCTTCCTCCTGGGTTGAGGCCACTCTCAGAAAGATGCCCAGGTTTTAGCCCTGGATTTATCTCAACAACAGTCATTCCAAAGCTTGCCAAGCTTTTTGTACTTACAATAAATATTTCTAATGTAACTTCAGAGCACCCAAAGTAAACACGTCGAGCTTGGCAGGTAGCTTGGATAAACCTGCTCTGTTCAATCATAAGGTCAAACTGAATAAATTTCCACCTTCCTCAAAGAAAATTGTGAGTGAATGTTGAGGCTGAAGTGATTTTAACTTCCTTGACAGGGAAGCTTTAGTCACATCAAGCAACAATGAGCAGTTGAAAGATGCAATTTTGGTTATAAAAGGACTACAGCAAGTACATGTTCAAAGACAAAATAATTCTTACTATTTACCACACCATAATATTTAAATACTCATGGCATTTATATAGTAAGACTTATTTCTAGAGTCAGCTGATGGCTCTGCAACTTAGTCCCCACTCAGCCTGTCAGATCCTTGCGTTTCCCAGGAAGACCTGTGCAGGAAACTGCGTTCTCTGGCAGAGCTGTCACCCTGTTCCGGAGCCATAAGTGGCAATAAATGGAGCTCCAGTGATGGGGAGGTCGCTGCAGGGTGTTTGAAAAGGAAAGGACTATTTTGTGTCTGTTTAGAGACTTTTCTCTATTTATTGATGTGTGTTTCCCAGCAGCCAGGTAATAGGCCTCAGAAAAAAGTGTTAAGGAGAATAGCAGTGGTTTGGGGAGGAATAACTCAATCAAAAGTTCTGGGAAGCCATGGCTGTTTCTTAGGCATTGAAACATATCTGCTGCTAAGAGCAATGCAATTTTTTCTAATTCCAAAATCCCAGTTTGCGAGATGCTAAATCATCCTCCGACTTAACACAACTGTCTCTTGGCAACTGCAGATGCTTATCTTGAAAGATTTGCTTTAACAACAGATTGAATTCTCAGAAAAGAGGCCAAACATAAAGATGTTAGAAATCAAAGCGAAAATCCAAAAGGATTTTGAGGCTTGATTTGGTTAGGCATCCAAATGTTTGGATATTTATTTGAAACTTATTCAAGCTGCTTAAATCTAAAACTGGGTAATAGGCTCTATCCCCTGCTTGGTGACGGGAGACTTGGCACATACAGTTCCAAATTGCATTGACCTTTTGGGCTGCCAAATTCTATTGCATTTTCATGTCTAATTTGCTGCCCAACCCAGCCCCAAGGTCTCCAGCTTTACTGCTTTTCTAGGTTTCCATTTCCTGTCCAATATGTGCTTTTCCCCCTTGCTTAATAGGTTTCATTTTCCCCCATTAAGTCTCATCTTATTACTCAGAAGTTTAGAGAGTGATACAGGAGATCAGACTGACAATCCATCCCTTTTGTTATTCTTTCTGCTATAATTTGCCAGGCTCAGATGCTTCAGAAGACGCAGGAATACACAGAAATGGATCATCATGGAGACCTTTGTCGGTAGGAAAAACTCGTAGTGTGTTTCTGTGCTGCTGCAGAGGGGTTTATATCCTCTTCCATAAAACCCAACTGAAATAAGCATTTCACTTCAGCATCGATCTACATATCCATGTTTTTCTGAATTCTGTTAAATATTTGCTCTCAGCAATATCCATTGGCAATGAGTTCTACAGGTTTATTTGGGAGGTTTTTTGGGTGTCTGTGTCCACAGTGGTATTTCCCCTGATGACACTGGTATGATTTATCTTCTTTGCTGCTTTGCTAATTTCCCAAAGAGGTGTCACTTGTGATTGTCATTAATGTGGTGTCACTTCCTTTTGAGTGCCAGGTGGCTACTGTGCAATGTGAGTTACAATGCATGTCCTCCCTTGAATTTTGCACATCCTCCCTTGAATTTTAAAGTGTATTTGTACAAAGTATATTTTAAAACGCATTTTAAGGTATCTTGTAAAGGATGGGGAGCTTGGGCGGCTCCTTACCAGGCGAGAAAGGTGTGGCATGCGGGTCCTCTGTGCTGCTGACCCCTTCTCCCCAGCACAGGTGCCAGTGGGTGCCTGTGGGTGCTGTGGGGGCTGGTCCTGGTGGCTGTGCAGTGGCATGGACCGGCCGGGGTGAGCGGTGGGAGCCCCGCTCCAGGCTGGGGCTTTGGTGCCTGAGCCAGACCCGCAGGCTGGAGTGACCTGGGGCTTTGCCTCTTCCCTCTATTCATTTCCTTGCTTCAGCCTTTGAGCCTCGCCAGCCTCGCTGGGCTGCTGAGACCTTTGCAAATGTTCCCGGCAGCACTTCCTGGCTCCCACTCCCTTTCTTTCTCTGTCTTGGGTGCTTTTGATCTGTGCATGGGATTTACTGGTTTAATTAATCTAATCTCTGCAGTATCACCCTGCTAACTGAAATAATTCCTGACAATGTTTTGTTGATCCCTGTGACTGCTGAATGTCAGCGAAGTGATGTGGCAGCATATGGCACAATTTCTTATCTGTGATGGCTCAGTTTAGCATTTTGGAGTTTTTTTTCAAGTCCTTTTTCTTTTAATCAGAGTTGTCTACTTGCTAAGAGATTAGGCTGGTTTTGTGTGTTTCCTCTTTGATAAAACTATAGGATTTAATGTTCTGTGAAATGCTATCCTGTTCCCACAGACTTTTGCTGGAGCAAACTTCACACACAAAATCATTGGGTGCTGCTGCAGTGGAAGGCAGAGGTGGGGTGCAGTGAAAGGCTTGTTTTGAAGTATTAAGAGTTGTTGTTTATTTTTAAATGCTTGCAGAAAGGATAATGCTCTTTAATTCAGTAGCTGTCTGGATCAATCCAGGACTGCTGCCAGCAATGGCAATCCCATGATTTCAGCCCTTCGATGGTTACACCAGCACCGACATTACATCAGTGGTGTCTCCTTGCCAGTGAGGTGGGAGCTGTGGTGATGATCCTGCCTTCCATGGATGTACTGAAGCATTTGGATCCCAGTGCCTGGTATTTACAGGAGGTTTTATGGTACAGACTCAGCAGTTTGCACAGTTTGGTGAATTGGTTTAGAGTAATAAGTGCAATGCCACGCTAGACCCATGAGTCTGCTTTGGGTGTTCTGCTCCAGGTCTATCAAACCTCAAAGCACCTGCAATACAAACATTGATCTTGTTTCGGTTATTCCAGTTGTTCTTCCCCTTGGCTGCATCACCCCGGTCCTGTTTGTCCCTTCGACTCCTGGACCAAGGGCCTGGCCCCATGTCTCACGAGGTCTGAGTTGGAGCCCTTGGCCTCTGAGTTGATGATTTTCCTGGCCCTGCTGATGGTGATTTTCCCCTGAGCACAGCAGCCCACGGAGTGAAACACGGTGCTCCTCAGGTGCCGTGGAGATCTGTCCTGGGGCTGTGTGATGTGCTGTGCCGTACCTGCACATCTGTGCCGTTGCTTCCTCTTGTCCTGGTTATGGGGCGGTTGTTTGTGTTGGTGACAAGAGCCAGTCACAAATTTACTCCCATTTGATTTAGTCCTCGTTGCAAAGCAGAAACTCGATCTGCATGTTTTTAATACCATTTTTTCCTAAGGCTGGGCCCATTTTATCCTACATCTGCTCTCTGGGATGCACAGAAAGCCCCACAGCACTATCTGAGACACTGAGTGGCAGAAACTGCCTCAAGAGAATTTTCTTCCCTGCTTTATCCTAAAATGCTTATACGACTGCTCAACGTTCTTCCTCCAGTTATTAAAAGAAGCTTGTGCTCATGTGGTGTCCTGTGAGTGTGACTTGATACACAGACCTACTGGCAAATACACTGGGGAAAACCAGATTGCTGCCCCAGAGAAGACCCCAACTGTGTGGCACTTTAGTTTGTTTACTATAGAAAAATTATAATTGCTGAGATATAAATTAACTGTTGCATGCTGGCTGTCCCTTTTGGCATCTTGTTCACTTGAAATCCTAGTCAAGTAGCTCAGGAGGGGGGTTGGATTTCAACTCCTGGTCCAGGTTCCCTGTTAAATTTAATATTTTCTGAGGGTCACCAGAAATATGTTTCTTGTGCTCACTAATCCCTTTATTTTTACAGTGATGATAACTCAGAGTAGCTGAGCCATCACTTTTATCTCAGACATGGTCCACCCAGACAGTCCTGTTCTCCCCTCCTCCAAATGCAGCTGGGACCAGCGCCAGCTGTTTTGGTTACCAGAGTTTATGAGTGGTGGATCAAATAACTGGGCAGTGCTTTGCTTTGGACCATTAATCTGTGGCCACTTTCTCCCTGGGTGCCATGAGCTTACACGTGTTCCTTTGTCTGTATTTCAGTGAGTAGTTTAGAAGTCAAATGGGAGTTGAGCTCGATGATCCTCGTGGGCCTCTTCCAGCTCAGGATGTTCTGTGATTTGTGATTCTAGTTTTGAATCACACAAATCCAAAATTCCTCTGAAATTACTGTCTTGTTTTCTCCTCACCAATAGAACTGTCCAGAAGAGGGTGGGAAGGTACTGTTGAGGCCGCAGCTGCGGCCTGCCAGAGCAGGGTTGGGGTGCCGGGGCCTGGGCGGGCAGGAGGGGCAGGAAGGAGGTTTGTGCTGCAGGAGCGATCAGCGCCGTGGGGGTGCATCCAGAGCTGGGGGCACATCCCTGATCCCGGGCACAGCAACAGGAGAGCCGATACGAGACTCGATTAATGAATCATTAATTAGAACGCATTCTAATTAGTGTCAATCAGCCTGCAGTATGGAGAATAGGACCAGTACATGCCAGTACATGAGATTGACTTTTTTTTAATGAGATGACAAATGTGGTTGATGAGGAGACTGCTTATGCACCGGCCGTGTGCATGGTGTTTGCCAGGCACCGAGAGGCTCCGAGGGTCAGTCTGCCGAGCTCAGGAATGGGATGGGCAAGCGTGGTGTGTTCTGTGGGCACGAGCACAAGGAACTCTGACAGCAGAGAGCTGTTCAACTGAGTGGACAAGGATATGAGGAGATCTAAAGCTTGAAGCTGTGGTAAATGTACATTTTGAGTAGGGTGAGAGCTGTTTGGGAGCTGGAGCATCCCACTGGAGCAGCTGCTTGGCTCCTCATTGCCAAAGTGTCTCAATGGAGCTTGATCTGTGGTTTCTGAAAGGGTGCTGTACTTGGAAGGGAACTAATCCTGAAAAGTTTTATGTCCAAGCCACAAAGGATGCTCACAGCAGCCCACCCTGGCTATGAACCCGTGATTCCTTGCTCTGGTTAGTTTTGCTGGAAGCAGGGTCAGGCCCTGACCCCGCAGGGGACAGCAGTGTCGCAGCCATCGATGAGCGGCACTGCAGCTAATCCACACATCAGCTAAAGTGGATTTGATTTCGAGAAGTCTTACGGACCCGATAAAGATCAGTAATCATTAAAATTAACCACATGCTGATTTAATCAACATATAGCTTTGTTAATTACCAGCTCTTTCTTCATGTCCATCTGTTTTAAAGATTTTAGTGAACCTGCAGCAGATGTTCATGTAAATATAATAAGCTGGTTGCCATGTAAATATAAAAATTTCAGGAGTGTTTGTGTATCAGACACCGAATTTATTTGTGCTGTTGTCAGGATCATGTCTTCAGGGGCTTAAACACAAAACTGATGACTTTGTTATAATCCACGCTGCAGCCCGTGTCTGCTGCTGGGCCAGCCCCTGTCCGGCCTTGCTGCACAGCCCACTCCTGGCATTCGTGCTCCGTGGCTGGGCCCTGCATTTCAGCATTCCAGCACTGCCCTGGGAACTGCCACCCAAGAATGAAACCGGGCCAGTCTATGAATGCTCCCTTCAGGAGCAGGAACAGTAATTTCTGCTCTCCAGGTGAACACGCTCCGTGGCGCTGCAGGGAGCAGGTCCTGGCGCTGAGCACGGCAGGTGCAGCCAGCATTCCAGAGGGATCTCTGTTCCATTCCCTGTGCGCAGCCAGCCTGCTGCAACGCGCCGAGGGGCTCCCAGCACGGCCCCGGGGAGGGCGAGGGCAGGCGGACAGCCTGAGGCACGGGCGTGCCCACGGCTTGGTGCTTCCCTCCCGATAAAGCGCCTTCCTTCTGCTGCTCAGCCCTCTCTCTTGCACGGATTTACCTTTGGAAGGCAACACCCGGAGGCTGATCCCACGTGCTAGCTGGAGAATGCAGTGTAGGTTTTGGTGTCCGTCGGGGGAGCAGAGGGAAGGGGCTGACCTTAATTCCCAGTGCCCTGCAGAAAGCCGAGTCTGGAGCCACTGCTCCTTTATGTCTGCACGTGAAAACAGCACTGCTCTCTGAATTCTGCTCTCCTTTTCTTAGCTTCTAAGGGAAGGGAGCGCAAAGCGCTGCTGTGCTTGTCACCTGTGAGTGACTGGGATGTCCCCAGAGCACAGGCTGTAGCTCAAACCAGGCATGAGGGAGGAGAGAGGAGCAGCATGGTGGGCACAAACCTGACATCTCAGCAGGGGTAAATCCATTTCAGCAACAGAAGAGGGATTTCAAGATGAGAGAAAATAGTCAGCAATGTGAGTAGGAGTTAATCTAAACCAAGATCATTAATTTTTTTATACACAGCCACATTTCTACATCTTTGTATAATGTTTGCTTGTATTTCCACTGTTTAATTCTAAAAACATGCCCTTTACTGAACACAGAAAATGCTAGAGAAGCTTTTATTTCCCACCATAATTGAGTCTTACTACGTCAAATCTTTAGATTTCAGATGACAGTGTAAATTAATAGCAAGAATAAAATCTTATAATTGAAACTGAAATGAAACTAAATCTTACAGCTGGGATAGTGGCTCGGACATCAGTCTGAGTGCCTAAGGAATCACTGTGTGCTTTTTAATTCTTCAGCTCTTTTCCATAAATGTTTTTACATGCTCAGAAATTTATCTTCATGATTAAGGCTGCTGATCATCACAGACTGAAGAGTCCGAAGTCAAAATCTTTACTTACCATTTACTCAGGAATAAATTTCCAGATGAAAATCTGCAGTAAAGACTTACTGCTCCTATAAGTCAGTCACAGAGATGATGCTTTGCTTCATACCATGGTGCAGCCCACGCCTGGGCCTGGGGCGTTCGGGCTGGCAGCCTTTCATTTTTATTACCAAGTAAGGTACCTGATACCTCTTATATTCCTATAACACATACTCACTCCTGTATCATACGTTCTCCTGCCTAGAAGCTCTGGTATCTGTTCCTTTCTAAACAGAATATTTGTATTTTAGACCATATTGATATTTAATTAATAGATTCAAGACCTTCCCTTCTGCATCTGTTTCTCTTCAACCCTGTCCTTTTAGAGGTTGCATTTCCCTTGTGTGCATAACTAGAAGATGGCCTTAAACACGTAGGAAATGAGAGGCCATGAAATGGAGGAGGAGGAGCACCTTGAGTTTTGGAGCCTTTTCCCACAACAGTTCTGTGGATTGAGAAAAGAGGCTCTTACCAGTGGGAGGATGTGTTCGAGGTGCTGGGGTTCCAGGTGGGCAGGTGCTGAGCCTGTGCCAGGGAACTGTCCCTCCCCGGCCCCACTCCTCACAAACTCTGCGTTGTGGTTTCCTGGGATCACGCTAAGCCTCTTGCCTTTGGAGAGGAATTAAAGTCACTGTGGAACATAACAGAGGAAAGATCCATTAGTATTTCCTTCTTTATAATTCATATATCTGTAATATACTTTAATTTCCTCTAAGCTCCTTAGGTGCCTGCAAGACGAAGGAGTTCAGATCCTTCCCACGCTGTTTATTACTGAGGTGGGAATCATTCCCAGAAATGGTCCGTGTGAGCCCCTGGGTCCCTCCTGGAGCAGCCGTGCTGTTCGGCGGGGCAGGATTGTTTCTCTGTCGCTGCTGAGCGTAGGAGAAGACAGGGTGTTTGTGTTTATTCATGCTGCAAATCAGCACTAATTTCCTGAAGAACCAAATTTATTGCCTTTATTCCTTCATTTGAATAATTACTGCCAATAAATATCTCAATAAGCTGCCATTTACAAAGTAATTTCCATAAAAATTAACGTCCAGCTCCTCTGCAGTGATAAACCTCCACACACAGCGTGTGCAAGGCAGCTGCCAGCCCGGCCTCGCTCCGCAGGTTCCCCACCTCCCTCTCCCTGGAAATGTTTAGTTACTTTTCCTGATTGAAGTGTTTGTTATTTTTTGCTCTTGGTTGTTATTGCACGTTACAATGTTTGGTTATTTTCCTTTTTTAAATGTTTGGTTATTTTTCGGTTGTTTTACTTTTGGAAGTGTTTGAACTACGGAAAGCAGCACGGGACTCTTCTGTTAGTTTAGCAAACAGATCAGAGGAGGATTTTTCCTAATCGCCACCAAATCGCTTTTCAATTGCCCCGGAGACAGTCCATTACTTTGTTTTGTCTGGGGGAAAGATCTTTATCTCTCAGTGCTCCCAGGAAGGAATTTCCGTATCAAGAGGCTGTTAGCGATGCTCCTAGACTTCCAGCCCGTCCCAGAGGTCACAGGAAAAAAAAAAGAAAAAAAAAAAAAAAAGAAAGGAAAAAAAGCATTAGGTGATGTGGCACCATCACATCCCAATTCTATTTTATTTTACCGTGTTATTTTATCTTACTTTTTAGAAAAAGATGGCTGCAAACTGGAGGAGAGGAGCATGGGTTTAGTGTAACATCTGTCCAGGTTTCTGCTTTCTCCAAACTTCTGTTGGTTTCAACACTCCTCTCCTCTGTGTCTTCCCTCTCTGCTCATTGCCACTCTCCTAAGCACAAGCTTTCCCTGTCCATCTGTCCGTCTGTCGTGCAGATGTGCATCCCCATCTGTCCGAGCCCCTGCAGCTGCGCTGCCCTGCGGCTGGGACAAAGAAACAGTCGTAGGTTTCAAATGCAAATACAAATGTGGTTTTCAAAGGAAATTGCTGTTTGCACCAGCTGGCACAGGAGATAAATCTGGCCAGAACAGCAAGGAACACATTCCAGTACTTGCTCTGGAAAGCAGCAACTTGCCAGGCCCAGGGATCAGCCAGGGACAATGGTCACCGTTTGAATTAAAATACCCGGTGGGCACAGCCAAACCTAGCACTTAGAGTTTGGAATATGCAGAGAATTCCCAGTATGAAACACAGGGAATTACTATAACCCAGACTGCAGTAACTGTGTAAAAAGAAGCTGGTGAATGTACATAGAAATGTCTGTTCAGACGCAACGGAGATAAGAAACTATAAATCTGATGTAAAATTAAAATGAAGGATCTTCCCTTCGTACACATTATGAATTGGTCCAGTGTCAACTCCATCCTACCATCCTTGGGAAAACGCTGCTTTTCAGCTCTAGAAGAGCTCGTTTGGACCCCAAGGGGTCACCAGCACCCCTGAGAAGCCACACTGGTGCTGGAAAACTTCCTCTGGCTGGGGGAAGACCTCATCTCCCTGTGTGGGGATTTAGGCCAGGGCTGTCAGAGCATCCGGCTTTGGCAAACAGTGCAGGAACTCTTGCACTGCAGCAGCTGAGCTGAGGTTGAAGCTGTATTAAATCTTGACATTTTAAGGGATTAAAATAAATAAAAACTTACTCACTGTTTCAGCACAGGCTGAGCAGAGCCAGTCCTGCTCCTGAAGCCCAGGAATCTGAGTACAAGGGAAGCTGTTACAGGCAAGTCAGTTGGGAAATAAACCTAAAAGTCAAGCTAAGCAGCAAAATATTGGATGTGCTTGAAAACGAGCCCACTGTGGCAGTTTGTTTCTGCAGGAAGAGGTTGATTATAACTGACATCACGGGACCTTACAGCCACAAAAGCTCCAGCTTCCAGGGAGTTTCCATCCTTGTGGCACTGAACTGTGTCAGCACCGGTGTCCTCACGTCAGCGAGCACCAGGTGAGAGCTCTCCTCGTCCCCCCTGCAGCTGGACACGGGCAGTGGGATGTCTCCTCTCCTCTCCTCTC